>JASDQU010198352.1:5127-15835 GCA_032191745.1 Picea mariana
TGTCTCCTTAAAGATTATTATACTACCATTTGACACAAATGAAATATGGGGATTCTGTATTCTGAATAGAATACCCTACCGCATACAAATATTTGAGTTAGTAATAAATTCATGGGTTTAGGTGTTTTCCTGCTGTTATTATCAATTTTTGTGGGTGGTAACCACCATTCGACGCCTGGTAAATTCGACAAGAATGTTGAATCTATATTTATACTTCGATTAAACATCCTCTCCAACACAGATAGTCAACACAAGATATATTTTAATGGCGTCATTGGCATATATATATTAACTCAATGTTTATTGTTTGAGAAATATATTCGGCCTCCTCACACTCCATAAACGCATGCAGTTTGGATTTCAATGTTAATAATATTTGATTATTTCTTTTCTTGAAGAGTTTGACTTAATCGATTTGGTCACCAATTCTAATGATGGGACCCTGTTGTTGCGAGGGTACCCACTAGGAAGTCCTTGGACCACCTCCCCCTTCGGCCTCAGACATCTGCTCAACCAAAACGCGACAGAGAAAAGACACCAGGGCCTCTCAGTCACAAGTTAATTGAAACTATGTATAAACCCTTCTTGTCATTAATCATTGTATTGAAAGTTACACTTGTCTTACTTCTGTTGAATAATATTAATAGTGATTTGTAATTTCTTGCAGGAATTTCGACCATGCAAAAATTCTGGATACAGGCCCCTGTCATACGCACAAAAGGTATTCAGGTTTCATTTTGTCACTCTCAAGGAGTGCCCTAAGCTTCTAAGTATTGATATGATTCTAAATTTAGAATGTTATCATCGTGGGTGGAATTTGTTCATTTATAATGATAGTCAATTCTTTAACTCTGTATAATTACTTTGAACGGAGGGGCATAAGGATCAAACCTTATTATTGTATAACTAAAAGAATGGGATATAATGAATATGGTTGTATCATTATTCGAATATATAGTTGGTTTAGATGGGAATACAAACATACTCTTTTTGAATAATAGTTCTGTTATATAAGTAATTCTGGAATGAATAGCAATGTGGACAATAATTCTGTCTTGATTCTTTCCTAGTTTATTTGAGATCTTATAGAGAAATTCGATTGATTCTGTATTTAATCCTGTAGATTTACCTTTATATTTTTACTGCAACAGATCTATGCATATTGAATTAAATAGTTCTAGGGTGTATACTCTTTAGTTCATTTCGTTTACCACTGTATCATTTTATTCCAGAATTTCATATGTGACAGTCCGAACGATTCGTTTTAATTTCAGAACTTCGTTTCTGACTACATGAAACTCTTTGTTTCACTCCAGAGTTTCATTTTTGTGTTTGTCTGAACTATTTCTTTCACTTCAGAACTTCGTTTGGTGACTGTCTGAACTGTTTGTTTTCATTTACATTACTGGAAAGTGATGGGATTTATATAATAGATAATTAAGAAGGGTCTGCAGCTGTTAGTGTAGCGAGTTGTGCATATATAATTATAGATCCATCTTTGTAAAATTGTATCCATAGTACCTCCTATTGTATGTAGTACATTTCAGTCTAGAATGACTTGAATATATTCTAATCGTCATATCCCTTCAAATTCTACATGTGTATTTAGTCTATGATAATATATATATATACATACTTAAAGCTAAGTTCCCAATTTTATTCCCAGAATTCTCTTACTAGTGAGGTACAGTAAGACTGTCAGCATTATACTATCCTTACTTCATTACAATAGTAATAAATCACTAGACAATTCGTTGAGAATTAAAGAAGATGACTTACAACGATATATCTATACATCTCGATATTGTTTTAAATTCCAGATTTACTTTCAAAGTTCCTTCGGCATTTTTACAGTCTAAAGTCTATTTACAAACTGGATATGTATTACATATTGGTAGGAATTCCCAACATAGTGTTGGAATGATATCCCATTTATCACAGACATATCTTCTAATATTTCCATAATTAAATTCTATACCCAACAAAGATGCATAGAGAATTTTTGTTCAACACCTACATTTAACCTGTAAGGGTTTATCCTACAATTCAATCTATTTCAACAAACTTTTTACAAAACAAAACAAACATTCAAATTTAAACAAATGCATCTATCAATCAATAATTCAAACAATATTTGACCATGATAAGAAGTAGATAGACATATCTGAATCAATTTTACGAACAACAAATAGAAGAACCAAGTTCCTCCCAACCTTATAATAGGGCAGCCAAATCACTTGTCTTGTTCACCCCCTAGCCTGACCATGAATCCAGGAGGGTGAACTCAAAACTCCTCCTCAACAATAGTCCTTCAGTTTCAATAGTTTCTCCTTGCCTCACACTCAACAAGTAGTGTTCATAATAGAAAGAGATATTTCCTTTCCCCATCATACTAGGCAGCATCCTTCCTCCTCCCATATGTTATATATCCAAAATAAATTGTGCCTAGGTCTTTTTCCCCTTGGGAATTTTCATAGCTTTCCAAATCCGTGATTTTCAGGGGCTGCCAACAGCCAAATTCTTGATTTTCCACTTGTCACATTCATACCTGAGGTAGTTCTAACATGTTCCCCTCTCATGGAGTCATGACCAACTGATTTTAACCTGGTTGTTCAATTTGTCCATCAGCAATAAATATAAAATATTTTTTTTCATACAAGTGTCATAGTCAAATAGTTAGTTGGGTTAAATCAGATCTCTTCCCAACAGTCATAATCATCAATTACAATTAAATAAATTCAAAATTCAAAATTTCCATAAATAGAAAAATTTTTCCAATTTCGAATTTACCAAAAACATAAATACTTTCCTAAGAAATTTCAGATTTAAAAATATTTTATTTTGGGGGATGTTATAGTTGCTGATTAAGTTTTAATACCATACTTTCATTTGTATTCATTGTTTCCATTTTTCAAGTAAGATTGTTTAAGTATTTATTCATCATTCATATCATGTAGACTTTCTATAGAGGTTGGCAAATATTTTTCTCCTTCTCTTAAATTTTCTTCCGATTGTTTCTCTAGGATCTGCACCATGTGCATGCCAATGTCATCTCCACAACTTCAGTGTTCATTTTTTCTAGCATTACAAATCTTGGTCCTTTGTCGTATGTCATGAAGTGGAAATCTAACGCCTCAATTGAATAGGAATTATTTAGCCTTCACACCCTGTCCTCGATGATATTCCTAGCTTGCCTGAGAATGAGTACCTACCTATCCCGTATGGGAATTGGACCCATGTCAAGCTTGTTCCCTTTGTAGGATTGTTTTGTAGAAGAAAAATGTAGGTACTTGTAGAAGGGCTAGGTATGGTACAACGGTGGCTAAGCTACAAAAAAATTGCACAAAATTGGCATATCTTTCCCTCCTACTCTTAAAGTTTTCTCCAATTTTTTTCTCCAAACTCTGAACCATACCTACATGCCTTTTCAAAATGTTCTTATAGAAGAAAAGGATGCTGATATGGTGCTAGCAAGAATAGTTTTTCGTGGATTTCAAGTTGAAATATTCAATCTCTATGCTGCTCTGCATGCAACATTGCTAACATAATGAATTTTTTTTCAAATCCATCACACCATTTACATATGAATGAAACCATTATCATTCTAGGAGACTTCAGTGTTGACATGCTACAAAATAGTGCCATAACAAAAGAATTGAAAAACTACATGTGCGATTACAATCTCTGCTTTCTTTTGGTTAAGATAAAACATGTACAGAACACACTTATTGACCATATATGGTGAAATGTGCCCATATCACAATACAACCTCTTTATCTTATACACAAACTGGTCTAACGATGATACAATTTGTCTTGTACTTTAATTATGAAATTTACATTAAACATATTACAAAATTATATTTCCATGTCTCAAAGAATATATGGATACTTTGTTGCACAAAACAATATCATTTAGCTAGGACCATCCAACTTCTTAATATTTTCTGGCTTGGAATATATTTTTCCCAGGAAAAATTCTATATAACCACAACCATGGATCAAGAAAAACAAAGGCTCATGCTTCTAATTCTATCTTTTATTCTATTCCTTCGATTCTCATTTAATGTATGTATATATTACTTGTTTCCCCTTACATACCATCTTACAGTCATGTTCATTGTCTTTTGTGCGTTCGCACATTGCAACAAACAGAGTAACTGGAGAAGACGAAGGACTCTTAACCTTTAATGTAGAAGAGGAGATACAAAGGTGCATGCTTCTACTCTTATTTCATATTCCATTGTTTTGTATTTCATTTATTGTCTGTATATTTTCTCTACTTCTTTGCACCTAATTTATTGTATGTAGATACTATGTATCATCCTACACAATAACTTATCTTCATGTCAATTGTATTTTATGTCCTTCTACATTGAAATAAATATAAATTTATTTATTTATTTACATGTCTTTCTACATACCAACTTACCTTCATGTCCATTGTATTTTCATCATTTTTACATTGAAAGAAACAAATTAGTTGGACAAGAGGATGAAATCTTATATTCCACAGTAGAGGAAGTTGAATTACAATCTTCCAAAAGGTATACCAATTGTGATATTAAATCAAACACAGAAAACGAGTAGGTGGATAAAATATTGGACTAGAAAATGATGATTTGGAAACAATGGGCCTTTGTTGAGACTTCCCGCATCCAAAAATTGCCCTCCCCTTTTCTATTTTCCCACCCTCTATTATCCATTTTTTTCCTTCTTCTATACTTAACCGAATTCCCCTTTCTTTTTCCCTTGTACTTTGCCTTTTTGGTTTCTTTACTTAGTCGTTTTTCCAAAAATGTCTAGGTGCGTGGATTAGCAGACTCATGGGTTCATATTTATACTTATGATTCTATATCACGAGTCTAACCGATGAATTCATCATTCCATATTTAGCCACTTTTTCGACCATGGGTTCTCAGGCTGGCAGGTTCAAAATTGTGCTTCTATTGTTCTGTGTCCTCTAAACAACACCCAAAGTTCTGCGATATACAAATTGACAGCTGGACTCCCAGGCTGGTGGGCTCAATATTGCGCTTCTATTCTTTTGTGACCTGCAAAAAAATTCCCTTCATGCCATGTTTCGTGTTACACATTTTCACACTCAAAATTTATGAGGGATATAATTTGAGCATTGGCTCCTCATGTTTCCTGAGTGTCTATTGACACCATATTTCATATTCCATGTCCTTTGAGCCTCTATATGACATCCAGAACAATTATGAACAATATCCAATGAATATGCTTATTTAGTCATTCTGATGTTCATGTACACATGCTTTCATAAAAAAAAGTTGGACCAATGACATGGGCATGAGTACTCAATCATCTAAAACATCAACATAATGACAAAGACAAAGATAAAGACTCATACATTGTTCTCTTGCTATGTTTACCAAACAAATATCGTGAGCTATTTATTAATCTATGCCATGATAAATATGTTTATGTCATATACAACACATGCTTTGCAGTTCACAAGAAGTATCGATGAGTGTAAGTGAGATGCCCAACATAGTGCAAGCTCCGTAGACTAAGAAGTATGGTTAGAAAACTCTGACCTACATACTTCATCCAAGTTTTGCATCTACTTGTACATTTACTTGTACTTGTAAATTTATACATCACATTACTTTTTTTGTTCAAAAAATGTCACGAGGTCCAAACTTAGAACACCCAATATACTATCGATAGAAGGCTTGAACAACCACCGAACTGGACAAGTGTTCATCGGGGACATAATGGTCATGTATAGCACCTACTTAGACAAGGAAAACAAAACTATATTCATTATGTGTGATGACATGTAGAAAAGATCTTTCCAGGTAATGGGATATCCATTACAAATTTTAATATATTTCTGAAAACAACATATGACCATGGTGATTGTGATAAGATTGTAGCGCTAAACGAAATAAGTATTATGGAAAAAACTCCTGCGATTTGTTTAGAATATTGTTTCTTACCGGACACAACAATCGTCCAACTTGCACAGAGCGACGACACTTACCCAATTGGAACCATTGGTGCAATTGTCACACTCGCGAGAAAATTTGGCTCGCAACACATTCTCCATATAAAATATGGAGAGTCAGACAATGGCAAGGAAATAGTATCATTCTCCATATCCAGTTTTTTCCTTTACTTTGACATGTTCATATATCTCTCTTATGTTATGCAACTATTGCACTGTTCCATGTTGTAGCTGCAATTGTTCGACACCTATTCAAATTTGTTTTCCTTAATGGAACAACAATTGCATAAAGGGAAATTTCCACTTATGCTCTTAAAAAATATAATAAATAAAAGAGATGTTAAATACAGTATCTTTGACACAACCCAAGCAACATTTGTAACAAATTTGTGAAGAAATATAGTACATGATCTCAATAAACTAACTAGCTCGACAACTATTGTGTGTATACATCTACAATTCCATCCACAGTTTGCTCAAGAACATTTCGTTGAATAATTTTCCGCATATTTTTTGTTGTACCATTGTATATTATATTGTTCAATATATTAACTATTATGCTCACGTGCACATGTTGAGGGTCTTTTGGTTGCAGCGAATGCATACTTGAGTCCGTTCAAGCCTTTATGTGCCAAACACAACTCTCATGCTTTTGGCTCTGCTTTCATAAATGATGGCACAATTGATTGCCTATGATGCAGTAAAAAATTCCCTTACATATATAGACATTACCTCAATGCTACCACCCAAACCCTCAACAACACAATTGTACATTGTACAATTAGACAACCTTTGTTATAGGATGTGCTTCTTAGGTTAGCAAAATTTCCATATGAAGTATACCTACAAAAAAAGGAAAACAATGTCTACATGTTATGCGACTTTCACATCCATAGCAAATTTACATTAAATGAGGACAATGTCATACTAGATATCGGTTGGACCAAAATAAAAATTTTATATCAAGCATTGGCAAGAAACGAAACAATATCATCTATATCTGTCCATGCTACCCAATGAGGATATGAATAGAGTTTCGCAGTGCCATGGAAAATTGAACTCGAAGCGCATAATATTGTTCAATCCAGGAATGAGAAGCATGAGGACAAACCTCATACGAAGTATCCAACTGTGAATAAATAAGGTCCATCCTTTGAGCCTTCAAAATGTCTTTCTCCTCTGAATGGAACCATCATGCATTTTCAATAATATTGTAAATTTAGCATTGTTCCAACTCCATTAAGGTAAATGTTGACAATATTTTCCAGAACAAGTAATGTTAGAACATTTTCAGGTCAACATGATCTTGTTTCATAGTATTATCTGAAGCAAATGTTCATAGTGATATTGGTTCATGGTAATATATTAATCAACAAATTTCATAGTGCCCATTGGGGGATTTGGTTATAGATGGGATACAATGCCCAATCTCCACTGATTTTTTCTTATCTTGTGTTTGGCACACTTTTGTTCATGTTCTTTTGTGTTGTAGTTCAAGGTTCTCACAGGCCCAGTTTTTGAATTATGGTTGGATGATACATTCAATATCTTAGAAGTTTTTCTATGATGTTAAATAATATACGAGACCTGCTTTTCTTTTACTGCAAGCTCTATGAAGAAAATGTAATATGTAGTTCATTTTAGAACTTTTACTTGATCGTTGAAATTGCCAAAATTCACCTTCAGAAATATTTTGAAATAAAATGATATATGCTATGTGATGTCCCAAATATATATATATATATATATATATATATATATATATTTTTATCTGCTGAAAATTCATTTTGTTTTTAGTAAATTCGAATTTGGAAAATTTTTGCCATTTATGGCAATTTCGAATTTCGAATTTGATGATTGTAATTAATTATTATGACTGTTGGGTAGAGAGCTAATTTGACCCAACTAACTATTTGACTATGACACTTGTATGAAAACATAATACTTTATATTGATTGCAAGAGGACAAATTGAACAACCATCTTAAATTTAGCTGACCATGACTCCATGCGTGGGGAACACATTGGAATTAACTCTGGGATGATTGTTACAAGTGGCAAATCAATGATTTGGCCATTGTCATCCCCTGAAAATCAGAGATTTAGAAAGTTGCAAACATTCCCATGGGAGGCAAAAAAGTCCTAGGAAAATTAATAAATAACATATGTGAGGAGGCAGGACACTGCCAAGTATGTTGGGAAGGAAGACTATGAATTTTTTTCTCCGTTTCTTGCTGTTATGAGCACTACGGTGTGAGTGTGAGGCAAGAGAGATACTGCTGGAATTGAAGGACATTGCTAGAGAGGAGATTCCAATTCTCCCTCATGGACTCATGGTCAAGCTAGGGGGTGAACCGAGCAAGTAGATTGACTGCCCTATTCTATGGTTGGGAGGAACGTGGCTGTTCCCTATGTCTTCCCACTAATTTGGCTCAGATATGTAAATCTATCTTATCCTAGTCAAATTTCATGTGTGCAATCTGTTTACTTCTATTTATGAATTATGGTTGAATGTTGTGGTGGAAATATCTATCATTTTACTTCATAGTTGTTGGCTGGAAATGGACTCACTTATTTAGATGAGATGCTGAGTAATTACTAAGATATTGGAATGTACCAAACAACAAAAATGAATTCTGTAGTAGTTACTAATCCCATAATAGATTACAGGCTACAACTATCTTCTTAGTTCTGTTAAGTAAATGAAAATAATTTTTTTTGCATAAATACTTGAAGCCACACGCACAAATAGTTGTGGCAGATTTCATTTCTGGTAGATGTTTATAGTATACAATGAGCCTCCTCTAATGAGAATACCAATCCAGTTTCAAAGTAAATATACTCTTTATCATAGGGGTATTAAGCGATATGTATATCGATCTGTATAAATATATCATGAACATATATGTATATATATAATGAGCGTTCTGTGTGATATAATATGATGCCGGAGTAAACTGAATTACTAAGGTATCCGAAAAGAACTAGACAGATATACATATAAAAATTTACATAGGAATACAATTAAGGAACTTACCGAAAACTCCATTACAGAAAATTGAGTATATGTACATCAGCATGGTAGTGTGGGTACTTTAGTAATGACTCTGTAGTTTAGAGGCACATCTACAGTATAACCTTTGTCGTAGGTATAAAGGTGCATCTACAGTATAACCTTTGTCGTAGGTTTAGAGGCGCATCTATAGGATAAACTCTGTCATAGGTACACTGCTACAGGGTATATAGTATAAAAGTGTAAGAAAATCACATGAAAGGAGAATAAACCTGAATTTCTGGAAGTCCCAATCCCTTTTAATCTCAAATGATAAACATTTTTCCCTGTCAAACCCCAAAATCTGGATGAAATCCCACAGACATAAGCTTTACATGAAACCATTGCATACAGTCGACTCGTAAATCAAAATTGCAAAAGGTGGAATAAGACTCAGGTTCAACTCCTACCAAAAACTAGTGTTATAACAGAATGCAAGTTTACAATGCTTAAGCGAAATCTGAAAGTCATCACCCAATCCCACTGGAAACAAAACCCTCAGGCGCAGATGTTATTATACTAGTTTTTCGGCAATACTACTATATTTAGCCGAATCATTTTGAGAAGTGACCATGTAATCAAAAGTGGGATTCAATTCTGGAACATAACTAGAGAATTCAAATCTGTAATAACAAATCATTTTTCAGAGATACTGAGGAAAATATTGCACACAAAAAGTGACAGAATGAAATCCTTTCACACAACGAAGTAATACTCAAAGCATAAATATCATATTACTTAAATAGAACGATTTTCTGAATATCACAAGTCCAACCAGGCACAAGCTTGGCGTAAATTTTCTTCATACCAGAATGTTTATATACAAAATCAGGGCATACCCCGTATCAACTGAATGAAGAACTTGGAGCTAAAAATCTTCAAAACATTAGGGATGGGACAAAGCCTTGACCATCGGTGCATGTAAACTCATAATAGATAGAAGGGAACTGTGTTGGAACCCGAATACCTCTTGAAGGAGTGAAGAGGGTGTCCCCATACTTCGGCGTGAACACACCTACAAAAAATAATGTGAAGCATTATAATGTATCCAACAGAAAAAGATGACTAAATCACAGAAAAAAATTTAGAAAGTGGGTTGGTGAATACTTAACTGTAAAGGTGTTCTTTCTGAGTACCATTGCGCTATCCTGTACACCTCCTAGACCGAAAGGGGAGGAGGAGTTTGTGTCTCCCTGATGGGTACCCTCGCACATAAAGGGGCCCATCATTAGTGATGGATACCAGTCTTAATGAAAGAAATACAGAAAATGAATTTGCGTATATCGACCATAAAGTAATATTAAACATAAAATTAATATGACATTTCAAATATGAACAGGAAGGATTAAACCCCTACGGCCATGAGAACACTGATCCTAATCAATATAATGGCACTAACGATTTAAACACAGAAAACCTCTCAAGTTCAACAGTATACTGACAGGTTTGTTACGCAGCCAAGTAAGGGAAGACCCGGACATGACACTTTGTCATCTAAGACAAAACGATTGGGAAACTGGGCCATTAACAAAATTCAAACAAAAAAATATAGCATATCCCGAATGCACTTTTCTAATAGACATCGTAGTAAGTCCTTCCAAGAAAGGAGAATAGCTCGGCCCCGACATGAAGACTAGTACAGAGAAGGGGTTAAACCATGAAGAACTAGACCTGGCCAGGGTAT
>JASDQU010198353.1:22470-32837 GCA_032191745.1 Picea mariana
ATTTACTATCTCATACATCTAGATTTAATATACTGTCATTCTTTATCCATGCATGTAAATCAACGGATCTAACTACTTCATCAAGACATTTATCTAAGAGTTTAACATTGACAAAAAGAAATAAACAATAAATAGTTCACATAACACATGATCTATCATGGTTCACCCTCTCCTGGGCTATGTCAACAAAGAATTGTCTCTCAAGCTCTTTTATTATGTTTCTGCAATATATCGCGTCATGCACGCTACAATCTTTGGTCTTACAATCACCACAGGCTCCTCGATCCCTGTAAGGATGACTAGATCGCACCAGGATCCTCAGTCTGCGATCTAACCCTCGGGACCAAGTTGCTTGACTCTCCTCTAGTTCAATAGCTTACAAAAATTTACAGTTCTTACATTATTTGTTTTAGCTACGCAAAACAGTGTTCATTTTCATGCTAGCTCTCTCTCTCTCTCTCTCCTTGCGGCCTAGACCTCCTAGGTACTTATTTATACTTATTCTTGGCTTATCATCCATTACAATATCCTACCAAAACCCTAACCCTAGCATGGTTAAGTCTTCTTGCATGTGCACCTTGCATGCTTTCCTCGCACGTATTGCTTTTCCTTCCAGCTTTCTTTCTCCCACTTCATGCCTTTCTTTCCAAAAATATCCTTTTCCCCAAAATGGGCCTGTGCCCAACATACAAAGGGTGTGTTGTAGGTTGTATCCCTTCATTTTGTTGAATAATAACAAGGAAGAACCTGGAAATTTCTCTGGTGGACGTAGCCCACATTGGGTGAACCACGTATAACTGTGTCTTTATTGTATTGTTTATCTTTTGTGTTTTATTTCTGCATTTATTTATTTTTATTGCTCTGTGATCTTGTTTTTCTAACAATTAATAGTAGCATGGCAATAATATATTGCCAATCCCAAGCATAATGCAATAATATTAAAAGATGAAGACAAGATAATATGGTCAAAAAACAAAGCATTCAATATGTATACATCATAACTAGGGTATGAAGCAAGGGTATAGGAGAACAAGAAAGGTAAAAAGAAATGGTGGTGGAAGGTTACTTGAAAGTTGAGCAACCCTCTAAAAACTAGAATATACCTATGGTTAATCTTATCTAACAAATTCCTAACATGGTATAAATGTATTAAAAGGTCATCGGAGGGTCCTCATAGACGTGTATAATGTAAAAGTAACTAAGAGTAATATATTGCTTATTTGTGCATTGTTATTTTGCAAAATATGTATGAAGTGAGGTTCCAAAACTAACAAATTCTAATGTGAAGTGGGAAAGAGAAACTATTATTCAGTGTTCCAAAGGTTAGTGCATGGACAAAATAGTTTATGATCATACGGCACTAGCAAACAAATTTATTTGGGAACTATAGCTTGCTAGAAATGATATGGTTTTCCAAGGGAACAAACTAACTCCAATTCAAGCAGGTCATCATGTAGTTATGCATATACAAGAATCTAGAAGCCCAAAAAGGATAAGACTCGTAGAATCTTAAAATTGCCAGAAATTGACTTTATTAAAGCCTCAGCGTATTTTGACGGAGCAACCCAAGGCATACCTAGTTTATGTGGATTTGGTGGCATCTGTTTACTTCAATGAGAATCACTTCATCTCCTTCAAAGTAGCATTTGGTTCATGCTCCAACAACATAGTTGAAATATGTCTTTGTGAGTTCTCTTTAGAATGATTGGGCACAACCTCATATGAGGGTGGGGATGGGGGAAATATTGAGTAAAACATATAAGTTGTAAGCCATTGAACCTATATATTGAAGTATAATAAAGTTTCCATCAAACTTAGGAGCTATCTTTTGGTGTCTCTTCTCCTAAGTCAGATATGCTTATACGATTGGAGACGCATGCATACCTTATCTCGTTGTCAAAATGGTGTTCATAGMGATGTTGATCAACATGTTGCTTCATGCAATTCTAAGCCAATGCCCAATTATATTTGAGGTACAAAGAATGTTAGCATGGGTTRTGAGGGTGTTTTCCACCTCCTGAACCCTGAAGCAACCTAGCAAGTACAAGATCACTAATGGGGGTGGTTGTCCATAGACTACCTCGAAGGGGATCATTTTATTAGMACCATGATAACTAGTAATGTAACACCATTCAGCSAACGGTAAGCACTAGACCCATCGGAATTTTCATTCCGAAGAAAAATAATGTAAATAATCTTCCAAACATTTGTTGACTACTTCTATTTGACCATCAGTTTGGGGGTGATGTGTTGTGCTAAGATTCAATTGGGTACCTTGAATTCGAAACAACTCTTGCCATAAATTGTTGGTGAGGGTGGGACCATGACCAATCATAATGGATTCAGGCATGCCATGCAGTTTAAAAATATCATTCATGAAGACATGCGTTATTGTGGACACCTTGAATGGGTGTTGTAAGGCATGATCCACATGTGCTACATGTGTCACCCAAGTTTTGTTGTAGACGAAGATGTCATCAAAGAAGACCAGGACAAAATTATTTGAAGGGATTTAAAGATGTGTTTCATGAGACTCTAAAAGGTGGAAGGTGCATTGCAAAGACCAAAGGGCATCACCAAAAACACATGATGACTATCATGAGTGAAAAAAACAATTTTGGGAATATATGCTTCCTTCATGCGAATTTGGTGATAATGTAAGTGAAGATCAAGGTTGGTGAATAATTGTGCTCCATGTAGATCATATAAGAGATAATTAATGACTAGAATGGAGAATTTATTTTTAACTGTCATGTTGTTTAGAGTGCAAAAATTAGGACACATACGCCAAGTGCCTTCTTTTTAAATGACCATGACAACATGAGAAGAATGGGGGTTGGTACTAGGATGGATGATACCATTTGCTTATAGCTCTTGTACAATATTTTCAATTTCATTCTTTTGAGAAAAAAGGATGATGATATGGGCGCACATTGGGTGGTAGGATCTCAGGAAGCAATGGGATGTTATGATCATGCTCTCCACGTGAGGGTGGTAATACTTGGGGATGTCCAAAGACTTATTGGTGTTTGTACAAAACTAACTACAAATTCAATTGAACTAGAAGAGAATCATCCTCAAAGGCTTGAATAGCATGGAATTGTGCAATAATGCTAAAATGTCCCTTTTTTAGAAGTTTTTCCATGTGTTGGGAGCTAATGATTTTTGGAGAGCCTACTTTGAGACCTTTGAGCATGTTCCTAGCCATTCAATACCCAAAACAATACCACATCCACCCATTTCAATGGAAAACATGAGATTTTTCACGGAATACTCACCCATTTAAAGTTTCACATTTTCACATTGGCCACTGCATTTCATAGAGCCCCCATTAACAATCATAATCTAAAAGTTACTAATGATGTGGATATAATAATGTGTTTCTTGGGAAATGTGGTGATGAATGAATTTATGGGTGTTGTAACTATCAATTAAAACAATCATCTTCCACTACTTGATATAGCCAACTAACTTTAACATCTGAGGAGAAGAAATATCGATCAAAGCATGAAGGGAGATTTGGGGTTCTTCACTTGGTTTTCGAGAAGAGGAACTTCCTCAATGATGTGAGTGAGTTTCTCCCGAGTCTTTCCATCAACTTACTCTTCAAAAATGTCCTCAAAAATGCCATAAATAATTTATGCTCCTTGCATCTATGCCATAGAGAATTATTTTCATCATAATTGTGGAACAAAACCTTGAATTTATGTTCAACCATTTTATCCCAAGTCAACTTGTGGACCTTAAGGGTTGGGGTAAGTAGTTGAGGAGATACCATAGTTGGGCAGGGACATGGAGCAAATTTTGGGTATTTAGACTAAGCATAAGATGTAACTTGGGCATGACAAGCAAGTTGAGTGGCCTTCAACCAAGTAGTATGGTGCTTCATCTCTACTTAGGCTTAGATTTCTTCCTTAAGACCATTGATAAAGCATAGCTTAAAAAATGCATTTGCTAAATTTTTTGTTCTGACAACCAAACATTCAAAAGCATCAATATAGTCTTCCACTACATCAATTTGACACTATTTGGTAAGTTAGCTCAAAAAATGTGTTTCTCTGATAAAGAAAGCAAGTAAGGCTTTCACAAACTACCTCTATGCAGTGACCCCTAGAGATGTGTTCTTGTGTCATTACCACCATTGCCAATGTTCCCTATTCATATCGAGGACATTGATCATGTGTTTCAATAGTTCATATACGATGGCATGAAGGGAAAATTGGTGCTCCATTTTGTCAACCCAATCGATCAAATTTGACCCATCAAACTTATTTAGATCAACTTTAGGGAGGTGAGGCATCAGATTATGAGGATGGTTAGAAAAGGAGAAGTGATTAATGGGATATTCTTTTTCCTCAAGTTTCTTACCCTTATGGGAGCCTTCTCCAAAGATAATGTCATCCTCCCATAACTTACCCTTCATCCTTACAATATGAACAAAACAAAGACCAACTTGTGTAGTGATGGAAGACATATTAGTTTCCATTTTGTTAACTGACTGGGATAGAGACTCGATCCCTTTATTTACTTCATGCATGGTTGACATGCTATGGGTGGTTTTCATGGGACCATTAGGTCCATTGAAGAGGTTATCTAAGAGCTATCCCAACGCAATCAATGTCCCAAGAAGAATATGTGGAGAGGGGTCATTAGTAATGGTACGAGCGGGTCCACACACAAATAGTTTATTACAGAGTGAGACTATAGCAATAAGCATTGAGAAAGAATTATTTTGAGCTAGTCCTATCACAATGGTGTTGGTAGGCCCTGTGATTTTCTTTTTTTCTTGAAATCTTATGGGGGTATTATTGCAATGATGATCAAATCCCCAAATTCCTGATATTGCAAATTGTGTAGGAATTTCATTGGTTGTGTTGTAGAAGCCAAGGTTTGTAGGATCAATTGTTATAGCTCTATGATATACCATAGGGTTTCCAATCATAATACTAGATCAATCTTTCATGGCACCAACTAAGGATAGACTATACCCTTAGGCATACCACCTAATTCCCTAGTACACAAAAGTGATCTCCCAGAGTGTTGTTCATAGGACAACTGACGTGATTATGTAAATTTGGTCTCATGTCCACCTAGGGGGCTTTCAATATACCTAGAGGTATGTGGAAGACAATTATGTATACAGGTGTTGTCTGGTGTGGTACTACTCGAAGGGGTACTAATAGAGGTTACAAGGGTGTTCAACTAGGTGACTCCTCTTGTATTTTATGTATTCATTATTCCCCAACCACAAGTTTACCCACTAAACAACATATCTCTATGTTATTTAAAGATGCCATAACACATCTCTATCATAAAATAAAAAAACATAAAAATAAAAATAAATAATATAAAATTGGAGCATGTGTTAGCATGAGAGAGTGCTCTAATACCACTTGTGGTATTTCAAGTCAGCTAAAACAGAATATTTAGAGCAAACCATATGGAATATATATGTTGAAAGCAAATAAATAGAGCAATATAGATTGAAATATAGTTGCAGAAAGAAAATAAACAGAACCAGAATTGGAAAATAATAATTGTAAGCAAACCTTTATTGATATTTAAAATTGGATGCAATGTTCACTTGCCTCTTCAAGGGGGCAACCTCCAACATGAGTAGATAGTCCAATACATTAATATTCACTTGACAAATGACTACATACCTTCTACTACAATATATAGTTTCTAATTGACCAAAACCCTAACCACCTACTGGACCTCCATTAATGAGGCCCCAACCACTAACTAGTGGACTTTCTTTAATGAGGCTACTTACATTTATTCATTTCACACTCTACTACATCATGACCTTATTTAATAGAGATATCCCTCAACACAATAATTAACAATACACTCCACTAAATAAGAGAGTCAATATGGGACCCTAACAAAGACACATGCATAATTTGAGTAAGATATTTTTTCTAACATAAAATTTTTCCATGGCTCGTAAATAAGCAACATGTGTGTGTGTTTATTTTACATGTAATTTCCTTGTTAAAATCTAATTAAAAATTCAAATTTGACTAATTTATGCCAAAACATCCATCACATACAATTGCATAGTAAAGTAACATAAATAAATGTCTAAAGAAACACTAGGCATTACTTTGAGAATAAATACAATATTAAGCCGTAATTTGCACCAATCTAACATCCAACAAAGAATCATCACAAGTGTTTGGGTTTTCCCCCCAACTAGGAACATGTGGCTCATCCTCAACCATTATTTGCTCCTAGCCATTATTGGTTGGCTTAGTACACTTGGTTACTTCAATAATGGTCAATGTTAATGTTCGGAACCTGTAATTTCTCACTGAAAGAGCAAGCCACATGTGCCTATACTCTCACCTTTAATGAACTTGTTGCCCTACCATGTAGTGATGCCTACCATTGCCATACTACAAATGTACCAAGCAAGTGAAGTGTCAGGTAATTCTTTGATCGTGTTTTAGGGTACTCACCTTAGAACTCTAGTCACCATTACAAATAAGCTATCTCCATTTGAATATTTTGTAAATGCACTATAATTTGTAAGGACAAATTCACACAAATCAAAATGTTTTCGTCTCATGTGAATGATCGGGGTGGATTTTTCTTATTAAAAATAATTTTGTTGTGTTTCTTTTGCAAAAAGAAAAGAATTTCGACATGGGCAAGTGTATAATCATGATTGTGGAACTTTGTCAAGGGAAGACAATCTCCTAACATGCCTTTTAACATATGGAAGCCAAGAGGTATTGGCCATAGAATGACTTTTCCCAAGCTTATTAGGTTTAAGATCAATTCAAAGGGTTCATATTTATGGGAGTCATAATTGATATGAAATATATAATATTTATTTTCCTTCTTGGTCTCATTTATGGAATTAGAGAGTTAGAGCTATGATGTTGTCTATGCTATATCATGTCAAATCATAAGTTCTATGATTTTGAGTAAAAACCAAAAAATATATGGTTTGAACCTTTCTTAGCATTTTTTTTTGTCTAAACTGAGGAAAATTAAGAAAACCCAAACTTCCCCATTTTAAATCTTATCGAGAGATTTTTAACAAAGACAAGAGCATCCTAATTGAATTTCATATGCAAAAATTATGCTCTCAAAAAGTTGACCATTTTTTTATCCACTTTAGTGCTATGTGGAAGCCATGTTAGCCCATGTTACTCACACATGTGAAGCTAGAAACACAATGATTAATTTCCAAGAGGACTTTTGAAGAGTACAAAGAATTTGAAAATGTAAGTTTTCATGGTTAGAAGACATAATGTAGATATTATTTTGGATAAATACCATGTACTTGGTTTTCGAAACCTCCAATGTTTCGAGTGGACACTCCACACGTCATCAGGGACAACAAAAATCTCATATGTGATTCTCTTCACCATTAACTTGTTCTTCCTTATTTTGTCGAATCCAAACAAGTCCTACCCCACCTTCTTAGATAACTTTTATATTATTTTTATGATATTTTTAATCATTTCCARCCTTTTAAAACTCTTTATTCATAACAGCTAATTTGATCTCTTCATATATGTATTCTCTCCACTAATTAATTCTTCCCCTTTAATTTTGACTCAATCAATTAATTATTTTTAACCTTAACAACTAGTTTGACTSTATTATTTAATTTATTTTCCTTTTCCACTCAACGGTTACCCTCCTATCCAAATCTTTAAATGCAAAGCCTCGGCACTCATTTCTCACATATGAGATTTTTGTTGTCCCTGATGATGGGYGGAGTGTCCACTTGAAACATTGGACATTTTGAAAACTAAGTACATAGTATTTATCCAGAAAATATCTACATTATGAGTACAAAGAATTGAAAACCCTTACCCTAKCCCTGGTRGGAGAGAGGGGGAGTTAATCCCTAGTTGCAAAGGGAGAAAGGAGTTCGTTTAGTTCTTATTRCAATGRTGTTTTTTTTCCATCTTAGCATAGTAAAAGAGGAGTAATAGAAAGAACATCACATAACATAGGAAGAAGAGCAACACTGTAGAAGTGTGTAATGGTACACAATGTACTTTTAGTCCGCATTGGGCTAATTTTCCTTGTAATTTACATTGTAATATTGAAAATAATAAGAGCAAGGCACAATCCTTGATTTCTTGTTGTATTTTTTCCCTTACTGAATTTTCCAAGTTAAGTTATCTACTTGTGACATTTTATGGTGTGTTTACTACTGTAGTTTTGTTCTCAATATCTCACTTAATTGAAAGAAAGTGAATGGTGTGATATTACTATTGTTAAAGGTTAAGCATAAATCAATCTTGACACAACAAAGTAAAATCACATTGTATCTAAAGTGGCATTTTACATAAGGAGTACAATAATTTTAAGATATGTTGTGATGAATTAACCATTGTAACATCCAAGGTAGTTTACAAATCAATAACAAACTAAACTTCTTCTTCAATCTAGGTTATTTCTTCATCTTTTTCCTTGACATGAGATTCAAGCTAACATACACATCCAAAACACATTCATTTGAAACTCTTCTTCATAAATCCTTGACAAGATTATCAAGGGAAAATTTTGGAGCATGCTACTTCATCCATGAAGTTAGAGAACTAAGGCCAATTGTCAAAAGCTTTAGCCACTATTTCCATGATCAACCCCAAAAGTTTAAAACCTTGTTCTTGTATTCCCTCTACTACTAAGCTATTGCTAGGAAATCATAACTGGAAAAAGGGAATAATTGAGTGGAGGAATGGATAGCACTGAAGCATGGATAGTAAGGGAGAAGAAAATTGAAACCCCAAAAGCAAGTTCAATGTATTGATCAAGGGGAGACGATGTGGGTGAAAGAACAAATCCAAGGAGGGTGGCGATGAATGTATCATGGGGACGTGGATGATTCTAGGAGCAATTTGTACCATCCATTACTATTACTGGTACAAATCAACCATGTTGCACATTAGAGTAACTAGATTTCAAGTAGACTACTAGAATATAGTTGGAAGTAAATATTTTCCTTAGTCGACTTCATCTAGTCTTTATGGAGGGGTATTGATGTGTCAATTTCATTCGAGTGGCCATGTCATCCACAATAGGATCTTCCTCCACAATGATATGGTGTTCCTTGTTGTTCACATATTCAACAATCACCTAAAAATTGATGTATACTACCCTCTTGAGCTCCTCATCATTTTTCCATGAAAGTTTAACATAAAATTTCAAAAGTTCAAGCTTAAGTATCAAAAGGTGTCGAGGGTCTATTACCATGAAAAACCCCAAAAGTTTGAAACCTTTTTCTAGGGTGTCCCTAACTACCACACTATTGCACAAAATATGTGATATGCAAAGGGAAATTCTGATGGAGAGGAATGGATAGCACGAAAGTTTATGAAGTAGGGGAGGAGAACTTGGAACCTTGAAACCAAGTTGAACATGTTGAGTAAATGGAGGTAGAGAGAATGGAAATTAATGTTTTACATGGATGTGGACGTTGACATGAGAAATTTGGGCATCTCATTGATAACATTGGTTAGATAAATGCTTGCATGTGAGAGTACCCTCGAAAGGCCTATAGGAAAAATAGAGCAAGTGCAATGAATAAAATCAACAAGGGAGGTGGTGACAACATGAGAGGGGATGGGGAAGAGGGGGAATGATGATGAAACAAGGGAGGAGATATCCAAAAATTGATTTCTTAGGATCATTGATGAGATCCAAAGAAGAAAAATCATGAGTTAGTGAGGGGATGGGACATTGTGTTCAAGTAAGGGAGTTGATCCGAGATCTTTTCATCGAGTGACTTATAAAGAATTGCATTAAATGAGCATAAATTAAAGTGCACCATTAAAGAAGGAAAATCTCAATAATGAAGAGACATAAGCATCAAATCTGAACACAAAAACTTGATAACAGAGTTCGTCCTTGGTGGACTACCTCTTCGGGTCCTTCTCTCAAATGGGTAGGTTTTTTCATTAACTCAACAAAACAATTTGGAAAAATACATAAGTATACCTCGTTCTGAAATCAAGCTATAGAAATATTGCTTAGATCAGAAAACAGACAGCACCATTGAATTTGTGGCGTCGAATTACCCAAAAATGACTATCTCCACGCCTCGATCTGACTCTGGCACTCCCAAGCCAGAGAAGAATTTTGTCTCGGTTTTTGTGTCCTGCAACCTACAATAAATGTTGATGTACCATCTCTCGTAATGTGTTCCCAACCGTACGCATGCATGCCTTCTTCCATGGCTCAGGCGGATGCAACTTTTAAGTAATAATAGTGGTGTTCATTACAATAAAGGGTCATTGGCCAGTTGGTTATGGCGTGAGTATTAAGGCATTAAGGAGGGAGAACGTCTCAGGGTCAAACCCGCAGGCCTCCCCATTTTGGATTTATTGTTGTAACAA
>JASDQU010198355.1:0-16156 GCA_032191745.1 Picea mariana
AGGTAGATTTCTGTTGCTGATAATGTGGGTTTTTTGCACTGAAATATATGTGTTTGTGGGCACAATTTGTAAGTTCACCACTGTTTAATTAATGTTGTAGAAGGCTGCTGTTGTAAGCTCACAATTTTTCATGTGAAGCTCAATAAGGAAGACTCTTGGATTGGTTTCCCATGTTGGGTTTTCCAGGGGCATTGCCCATAAATTCAATGTGTCAAATGTGGTAAATGTGCTACTATTCATTTATATTCTGCTGCTATATTTTCAGATTGCTTAGTCTCGTATTTCTGCTCATAGTTACAATAAATGCATGAGGTTCCATTGCTTTATTGTTGAATAACTATATGATCTGAAAACGGACGAGTACTTACTCTACACAAGTTTTCAATCAAGAATCGTTTTCTGACGAATTAATTGCATAAGGATTAAAGGGCATATGAGTCCATGATTAACTATGCTTTTTAAACAATAATACATAACATACATGAACTCAAATGGAATAAATCACATGAAAAGACAAGAGAGAGACAATCGATGTTGGTAACGAAGTTCGCCCCTCCTGGGCTACGTCTCCGGACTCGCTTCAATTGGAACACAGATCTCTTTTGTTCCTTCTTCAAAAGATGTTGGGACCTTCTCATAAGTGATTACATAAGAGATGCCTTCTCCTTCAATGAGGATTCAAGAAGACTACTCACACTCATATCTCTCCATACATCAAGAAGGATAATTCCTTACATGAATACGTCTCTCAATACTTAGGAGTAGTAGCACTATGGCTCTCTAACTCCACTCATTAATACCTTATTACTCTCCTTCTCCCCTTCATAGGGCTCACACAAGGCATTACATAGTTTTTCCTCACTCTCTCTTAAAAAAAAGCATTAATTCCTAGATCCACAATAATATGATCTAATTACAAAAGAGGAAAAACAAGATCCATAAAAATAGGATCTCAAACTATCTTCAAGCACATAATGGGAAAAGTCTCAAAACCACTCAAAGATTCTTTAACCATGCCCTTGATTCTTTCAACCTATAATTGAGAATAATGACAAATTGGTGAGGTGGTTTCTCACATAAAAACCAATTTTCAAAATTATAATTTAATAATAAATACGTGAGTCTAATTTCCCTTACAAGTATTGATCATTTAACATCAAAAGTGAATAATAATGTATGAGTTTTTCAAAAGCTCAGAAAACATAATTAAATACATGAGCCTCTCATAAAAGCATAAGAATGCATGAGACATTTTTCTCAGAAAGCATTAATAAAGTGCATGAGAAAATAAAACTCATAAACTCATAAGTTCACCACTTTGCACCACTTTCAGCTTGACATGGCGAGCAAAGTAGAAGTCCTTCCCATGTGTGGAGATCCTCTTGGATCACCCCTCCCCACAAAAGAACCTTTTGGTCTCCAAAAGTATCAACTCTATCTCTATGGAAATGTCTTCAAAAGACACTTTCTTTCAAGACTCCTTCACCCACGTACTTCGGAATCAGAATGCGAAGCCAACACTTGCAACTGCTGCAAAGCAAATGTTTGGAAAAAGACACATCCCTTGTCTCTTTCACCTCCGTTCTTTGGAGCTGAAATGTCGAAGCCCACATCTGCATAACTTGCAACCTGTAGCAGATGATACATGTATTCCAATCTTTGGAGTGTTTTACTTGCCAAGAGTTTATAAATACACTCTTTGGTCAAGCTTACAATGAATGCCAAAATGGCTTAGGCAAATCGCCTCATTCAACTGATTACATGATGTTTACAATGAAGCCAATTAAAACTTAAGGAGTAAAAATAACGCCTCTCACTCTCCTCACTCAAGATTGGCTAAAAATCCATTACAATGCTTGATAATCATTTTACATCATGATTTCAAGCCAATTTCATGGCTTTTATATGGCAATTACATCAATTTACATGCCAATCATGTGCACAAAATGGGAACAATTCAAGGTTTTCTAACCCCCCAATGTGCATCATAGCCAAAATTTTCACTAGTTGTGGAAAATTCCCCAAAACCCACTGTACTATATGTGCACCAAATAGAAAAAAGTATTAAACTTTCTCATTGCCATCTTACCAATTCTATGACATAGATAAAATTGATTTTACCACAATATAGGCATATGRCAAATTGCCTTTATTTTGCCAATGATCAAGGGCTTTAATTCTGTCAAGAGCATGCTTTCTTGTCCACGTGGAAAAGATCCATTCYAGTGCACCATTCCAATCAAATTGTAACCAACAACAAACTGTCTCGACCAACCTTGATGCAACTAATGCGATTTCTCTCTTCTACTRACGGATATAATTTCACAGATCCGAATTCCAGAAGTGTTGGTCTCCTATTTCAGTCTCTTGAATTTCAACAACTTGGTCTCATGAAGGCCCTTGGTTCAACTGTACTTGAATTACCCTTCATATTTTTGTGAGAGCAACAACATCGAGATTGACATTTTTTTTTCTAGTGCGAAAATGGAGAGACCAACATTTGGAATGAAAGTATTAAACTTATCGCAGATTTTTTTTCAGGGAAATAAACGCCTAAGATCTGCAAAATCGCAACCTGTAACCACCCACAAGTGGCCTCACTGCATTCTTATGCTTGCAATCATTTGTCGCACTGGGTAGAAGTCAACGACTTTGAGAATAAAATTGCGAGATGGATGTTTGTTTACCTCATTGAAGGACACAATGAAAAGAAGAATCCCGTGCTAGGAAAAATTGCCAATGCATTTCGTTGCAGCCATTTGTGCTGCCTCTTGAACGACAATCAATGACACATCGATCTAGAACTGCCCAAGCCCATGCCTAATTTTTGGCATTCTTGTACGCTTGCTACAGATCTTCTTGGCCAAAATATGGCTCGACATCAAAACCCCAATGACTGAATGCAATTACACATTCCCACATCGTATTTCTGACGAGAATTGGGTCGAGATTTAAATCCACGCCACCTCTAACATAGTCAAAGACCTCCAACTCACCATAGAGTCTTGTGACTGTACAAAAATCCAGTTTTGTGTTGCACAAGCAGTAGTGGAACAATATTCTCGTAAGGCATCAACTTTGGCGAAGAGAGTCAAGTGTCCATCATGCAAGCACGTCCTCCAGGCTGTCACCTAACGACAACTATAGGTCAGTTTGTCGATTTGCCATATTTTTTCATCGGGTAGGCAACCCGTCGAAAGAAAGCATGTGTATGCAAATTTCCAAAGATCTTGTCCATTCGCATAATTGTGAAGTTGTTATGATTGCTTGAATCGTTCTCATCATGAGTGTTACCCCATCAATGAATGCATGCACCCCAACATTCATTTAGGTGTATATCTACATGATATCGATGTCCTCCACGTGAATATAACTGTTATTAAAAAATATGCCTATTTTGGATAAAATCGACGAAAATCACGATTTTGTAAACGGGATTGCGACAAGTATTGAAGCACTATCATATCAACAGGTTATTCATCAAAATGATAAGACTGAAGCAATCTCTGTGCTCGTTGTTGTGTAAGAGATTTCGATTTCATATGCGTTGTCCTATCAGAGGCAACATGCACATATATCTATAGAGAGAAATAACCTCCATAAAGCCATTCTTTTCATGCCACTCAAAGTCGATGACAACAAATTTTCTTTTCTCCATTCAAAAGAAAATATACCAACGTCTCTGCTGTCCAGAGATGTCATCAAACAAAACCTCTCTTGACATCGCTCTCCTTTCCAAAAACATTAGAGGAGGTTAACGATAATGTCCAAACCGTTGTTAGCACCGTGGGAAAGCTCGGTCGGATATCTCATCATCCCGAAGGGCCCTCTGGTCTTGGTCTTGACATCGAAAGTCCCAGCACTGTGCCTATGCGATTCGAACCATGATCAACGCACAGTTCTTCTTGACGATGAGGTCTCAGAGCTTCCTCTTGCATTTGTGGATGGCAACCTTGTAGTACTCGCTCACGGTGGGGTAAGCCTTCACCATGGTTTCCTCCCCCTGGGAATGACCCACAAAATTCCTTTGCAGACAACGAAGAGATTCTCAGCAAAGAAAGCATCTTCATCCTGTACATACTTCTTAACGTAAACTACAAAACTGGGATTAGTAAGTAGTTCCTTATCAGATGGCAACTGAAGCAGGCCTTCCTTCTCTCCATTATCCCTGGTGCTTGCTCCTTCTATGGCATCAAAGTTCACTTGTGTTTCAATTCTTGTTGCAGTAGCATCCACTTCTTCATATCTATCGAAGCACATGCTGCTAACTGATGGCCCACTACCATAAAGATCCTCACGCAATGTCACAGATATTTGATCACACTTTTGCAGTGCGTTTCCTATGACATCATCTTCTGTATGTTCCTCCATTATCATAGGTCTACAAACCAAACGCATTCAACGATACATTATCCAGATTAGTTGTCCGTAGATTTTTCCACTTTGGTCTCAACACATGTTGCTGTCCAATCACTTATAAAGCCGATCTCAGAGGTTATTTCATGTGAAACCACAACAACATTGCACACGTCCATCTTGGCACTGGTATTCTAGAGATAACGCTAGCTGGTGCAAGGTACCCGTGCGTCTTTCCAAGCATAGCGATTGATTGCGCCATTATAATGCTTGAGTTGCAACGACATTTTCCTTTGCTGCAAAACATGTTAAGTAACCAACAWATTTTAATTTTGCAGAAATGATAACCATTGCTTACCCAACCAATCGAAGGTGCCTTCCTTCTGCGACTGCATTTCTTCGAAGACTGGAGTAGGAACATTGATCACATGCTCCATTATTTTTGTAGCCTCCTTCTTGGTGGGTGTTTTAGCAATCTGCCTGCTGCTTGGTTTATGGMGAATTTTGAGATGTAACTTCCAACACTTTCTCCCAATGGCCACTGATTTTGCAGTAACCGCAAAAATTCCTTCGCTTTCCATTCAACGATGCATTCGTGACAGGAGGACTCAAAAGGTGTGGTTTCTGTTTCGTCTCACTCCTCGTGGACAAATCTGTCTTCTTAACCCAAAATTTCTTCATATGATTCTTAGCTACATCATGGTTAGAATATCTAAAACATAGATCATTCTTCTTATTTGCAACGAAAGAATATGAATGACTTTTATACCTTTTTGAATTTTCCTTGATCTGATGAGGAAAAGATGGCTTGATTCCTTTCTTGGAATCTGATGGTGTAGAAATGGTTTTTGAAGTGGCTCTTACTTCAACGGACTTTGAGCACTCTCCAATCTCCTCTTGACCATATCCCAAACCTGCAAATCATGGTCTTTGTACCACTTCTAATCGCTGAGTGACTCCTTGGCCATGAATGCCAAGTTCACCTCTTCTGTATCCCATCTTCGTGAGGAGCTTCATGCCCACGTTAGTTTCATACTGAGAAAAAATTGAACATGAAGAAACATTATATATCTCGGTTTGAGTTTGTGCATCCATGGTGGAAGGTTGTTTGTCCTCCATTCGTTCACCATGCTGCAACTTAGCCAATAGATCATCCTTGGTTTGCAATTCGAGTTGTAATTATTCAATAATTCCGTTGAGGACTTCTCCATGAAGCTGAGATCTCTCTTGAAGCTCTTGATTCTCTTCTTCTGCAACTTGCAAAAGTCTCCTCAACTCCAAGTTTTCATCTTGAATTCTATGATTTATCTCCTCTAATTCTTGAAGTCTTTCTACTCGATTTTCTCTTTTTCCCATCCCGCAAAGCAGTCAGCCTGCTCTGATACCACTTGATTTGAAAACGAGCGAGTACTTACTCTACACAAGTTTTCAATTGAGAATCGTTTTCTGACGAATTAATTGCATAAGGATTAAAGGAAATATGAGTCCATGATTAACCATGATTTTTAAACAATAATACATAACATACATGAATTCAAATGGAATAAATCACATGAAAAGACAAGAGAGAGACAACTGATGTTGGTGACGGAGTTCGCCCCTCCTAGGCTACGTCTCTGGACCTGCTTCAATTGGAATATGGATCGCTTTCATTCCTTCTTCAAAAGATGTTGGGACCTTCTCATAAGTGATTACATAAGAGATGCCTTCTCCTTCAATGAGGATTCAAGAAGACTACTCACACTCATATCTCTCCATACATCAAGAAGGATAATTCCTTACATGAATACGTCTCTCAATACTTAGGAGTAGTAGCACTATGGCTCTCTAACTCCACTCATTAATTCCTCATTACTCGAGTTCCTTCTCCCTTTCATAGGGCTCACATAAGGCATTATATAGTTTTTCCTCACTCTCTCTTAAAAAAGAGCATTAATTCCTAGATCCACAATAATATGATCTAATTACATAAGAGGAAAAACAAGATCCATAAAAGTAGGATCTCAAACTATCTTCAAGCACATAATGGGAAAAGTCTCAAAACCACCCAAAGATTCTTCAACCATGCCCTTGATTCTCTCAACCTATAATTGAGAATAATGACAAATTGGTGTGAGGTGGTTTCTCACATAAAAACCAATTTCCAAAATTATAATTTAATGATAAATACGTGAGTCTAATTTCCCTCACAAGTATTAATCATTTTACATCAAAAGTGATTCCTACGTATATGTTGACCTTGATCAAACATATAATCTAATTTTATAAATTAGATTATAAAGCATAATTAAATGCATGAGCATCTCATAAAAGCATATGAATGGATGAGACCTTTTTCTCACAAAGCATTAATAAAATACATGAGAAAATAAAACTCATAAACTCATAAGTTCACCACTTTCACCACTTTCACCACTTTGTTATCACTTTCAGCTTGACATGGCGAGCAAAGTAGAAGTCCTTCCCATGTGTGGAGACCCTCCCGGATCACTATACGAGGTTGAAATCTAGTGTTGGCTAAGTGTTTGAGATCAATTTTCAACATGGTACTAGAGCATGAGCTATGAGGTTCAACAGACAAGATATTTGGCACTTGATTTGCAATGAGTGCAGAGGGGTTTTTCTTGGAAGAAGGAAGGGAAATCATAAGTCTCTTGGTGAGATGCCAAGAGTAAGGGACTCTTGGCGAGATGCCAAGGTTGAGATCTTTGGTGAGATGCCAAGATTAGGATCTTTGGTGAGATTCCAAGATCAAGGCTTGGATCAAAAATGAATTTGATTCAAGGAGGTCTCAGATAGGTGGAGAAGGATTTCCATTTAGAGATCATGCAGAAGGAAGAGCATAGGTAGCCTTAGGTTGGCTTCAAAGGGAGTTTGGAGTTGAGTTCGAGAGGGAGTATGGAGTTTGGATTCAATGGGTGGCTGGATTTTGAGTCAGATAATAATGAGGCTTCAGAGAAGGACATTGGATGGATAGGTCTTCACATCAGAGATCAACAAAGGTAGCTGGAGATGCTTCGAGTTCAGAGGGATCAAAGGCTTCCAATGCAATGGGAGCGGCTGCAACACCAGAGAACATGATGGGATTGGAGACAGATTTTGGTGGAGGTACCATAAGTACCTCCCTGGCTAAGAGGGAGTGTTATATTTTGGTAGCTCGAAGGTATGCACCCAACATGTAGAAGTGACCAAATATATTTCTCTCTAGTGACTTTATGAAGTGTTTTCATAAAGTGAATTTATAAAGTGATTTTATAAAGTCAGGTTGAGCCTTTNGAACATGATGGGATTGGAGACAGATTTTGGTGGAGGTACCATAAGTACCTCCCTGGCTAAGAGGAAGTGTTATATTTTGGTAGCTCGAAGGTATGCACCCAACATGTAGAAGTGACCAAATATATTTCTCTCTAGTGACTTTATGAAGTGTTTTCATAAAGTGAATTTATAAAGTGATTTTATAAAGTCAGGTTGAGCCTTTTAATATTTAATGGGTAAAAGTGACTATGAAAAGTGAGTCACTTAAGTGATTTAAGTGAACTCATCGAAATATTAAGTCACGACCGTTGATCTCAAGGGAAGGTGAAGAGTCACTCAAGGGAGACCAAGGGTTAGAGGAGTTACTCATTAATGAGTAATAAAATGAATACTAGAGGAGAGATGGGACACACTTTTTGGGAGGATAGGTTGATAGGAATGTGAAGAGTCATTCACATTCCAAGAGAATTCCAAGAGATTGTTGCGCTGAAGGAGAAAGGAGAAGGACAACAAGAGAACGAGCGCACTTTCCAAGAGGGAGAGAGGGCTGTAGATGGCACATATTTCTAGGCACTGAGGTTGCTGAGTTTCGGTCCATAAGACTGTTGTTAAAGTGTACAAATGCTGAGGAATTTTTGCTAATGTTGAAGACCGTACAATAGAGACCATTCTGTTGATTATTGATTCAGTTTTTGAGGTAGATTTATATAGCTGATAATGTGGATTTTTAGCACAGGAATATATGTGTTTGTGGGCACAGTTTGTAAGTTCAAAACTATTTAATTAATGTTGTAGAAGACTACGGTTGTAAACTCATAATTTCTCCCGTGAAGCTCAATAAATTAGACTCTCTTGGACTGGTTTTCCCATGTTGGCTTTTTCTAGGGGCATTGCCCAAAAATTTAATGTGTCAAATGTTGTGGTGAATGCACTGTTGTTCATTTTTATTCCACTGCTATATTTTTAGATTGCTTAGTCTCTTGTATTTCTTCTCATAGTTACAGTAAATGCATGATATTCCATTGCTTTATTGTTGAATAATTATAGGAGGTTGAAATCTAGTGTTGGCGAAGTGTTTGAGATCAGTTTTCAACAAAGATAAGGAGGATGGTAGGTGGGAAAAAACTCTTGCTTCAAACAATTGGTAGCCAAGAACAATTAATGTAAGGCAAAAATGGAGGGTCGCCCCCTGTCCTTGTTTGATCAATCAAATGTAACCTAAGGAAACATGTACTTACATTATAAAAATGTTTAGCATAGTGACCTTCACTAATTCAACTAACAATCTAAGTATGGGTGCCATATATCACAGAGTTAATTTTGTTTTCGACAATAAGGGACACCCTTTGATGGATACAAAAATGGAGCTATGTGAGTTTGATATGAACCACGAGGATGATTCTTTCTCTAAATTAGTAGCTGAAAAATTGGAGAAAAGAGTTGTACATTTTAAGTTTGCAAAACGTTGTTGGAATGAGACATAAATAGTATGCATGGGGGCTTGGGAAGGGCTATATTCATTTGGATTTTGACTTTGAGGATGTGTCTTAGGGTGTGTTGTGGAATGGGGCTTGGACAATTGTTGGAGCCATATCTTTGTTGGGATGAATTTTGTGTGATTATGGTTTACAATTGGTATCCCTCATGGATAAATTTTCTATAGACGCCATAACACTTTCTCGCATGTATTGGCAAACTTGTGAAACATTTTGGTCAAGGGTTGGTTGGGGATAAAGGAGATGCAAGATTGATGAGACCAAATTCCTAGGTATATGTTGACCTTGATCAAACATATAATCTAATTTTATAAATTTGTTTTCAATTAGTATGATGGGTGCATTTTCTAAGATGTTTTCTCTTAATCTACTTAATGCTTCTTGGGCATTTTTCTCTCATAGTCATTTGATCAAGGATTCCCTTTGAAGGAGGTAGCAAAGATAGATAATACAGGGAATTGCAGACATAATGGTAGGATGTTGGTAACGAGTATACTCTGAATCAAATATAGACAAGAGCATGCTTAGGAGCATGGTAGGAAAGGAGGGTAAACATGGATAACAAATGAAAGACATCAAACTAGTTCGTAAAAACATGGTAGTAAAGGAGGGTAAACATGGATAGGAAATGAATGACAATAAACTGGTTGGTAAAAGTGGGTCTTGATAGATAAAGTTTGGACTCCAATTTAAAGAAAAGGTAAAATATCTCAAGAAAAGAATGATATTGACCATCCATTTAAGAAAAATGGGGAGCTCTCATTACTAGTTCCCAGCTTCATAACTTTTACCTATTGTACTTGGATCCCGGAGCTTGTAAAGGACTCCTTATTGGAACATGAACCTTGTTAGCTATCTTCAAAAACTTACTTGACACCCTCCTTTGCATTGTTTTTGAGATGACCAACTTATTCACACTAAACAACTTTGTAATCATTGAGTAGAGAGTTGATGAAATGTGCCGTTTATTTCATCTTATGTCATAGAATGTGTGAGGTGACTCGGGTGACGAATGACGTACTCTTATTTAGAAGACTCTTTGTGACCAACCTTGATATTTTATTTTTATGGGGAGTCATTGTTTTTTGGCTTGTGTTGTTATTGCATAGTTATTGGACATGGAAATGTGGATATACTCCTCTTGAGAAAGGGTTTGGAGTATCCCCTTGGATGTATTCCACTATTATATATGTTATTGGATCATCATCATGATCATTAGAACCAGATGTTGGATATTTTGAGATGGAGTGGGATGATGATCAAGTTGGTGGTTGAGTTGACATTGTGAAGCTAACAAAAACATAAGCACATTGTAACCATGTTATGGGGATTTCAATATCAACCTTAGGTAGAAATCCATAGAAGCATGTGGTTGGTATACCTAGGCCAATTGATAGAGCTATATCAATGAATTTCAAGCATGATTGGATTAGTTCTATGTGATTTCACACAAGGCCACCTTCCCAAGTAACTCTTGAAGGGCCATTTTAATGAAGGATTTCTAACATGGTCAGATCATTTATTCATTTGCACCAGTATATTTACCAGAAGGAACATCAATTGTCTCTATCTTTGCTTATGGACATAATGGTTTTTTTTTTAGTTCCATGGGTTTTTTTAGGGAACTTTATGACCATGGAATCTTAGACCTTGCTTGTAAGGAACACATGATGGATCTTGGTGAGAAGTATTTGTTTCAAGGATAACGATGGGTTTGTAGGGTTAGGAGAAAACAATTGCACAAATTCATAAAGCTAAGGATAATTATTTAAGAAATCAACAAATCCATGCCTAAAAGGACATATAAGAAAATTTTACTCCAACAAGTTGTGTTTGTGTATATAGAATACCTATGTTGTTCATGATCAACTTGGTGTTTTATGATTTAAGCAAGAGAGGGGTTGATATTTTATTAATTTTGTAAAACATCATGAAAAATACTTCCCCATTATCCCATAGAAAGCTTAAAGGCTACGGTGAAGCCAAACAATGTACTTGAAATGGTGAAACCAAATAATATACCTTCAAAAGTGTGTAAGTTAATTACATCACAATCATTTATCTCCTCTTGCAGACTAGCTGACCAAGAGGAATAAGTTCAAATTTACTTCACACATGGCTCTAATAGATGAACACTTTCATATACAAATATGACATCTTAAAAAGAGGTTTTAAAAGTTTAAGGAGGTATATTGGAAAAAGTTAAAAGATGAGCTTTACCATAGCCCATTTTACTCCATTTTAATAGAAAAAAATACATATAAAACTATTTAACAATTTTTGATTATATTTATATTACATATTTGAAAAATGAAGGAAGAGTTCTATCTATCACAAAATTCATATCACAAAATTCATATGCCTACTTCAAATAGAGGATGGAACAACTTAGTCAATGTATGATGGAATGACAACTCTTTTAGCACATATGGGTCTATGCTTGATGAAGTTAGATGGATTTGGATATAATACGACTTTTGACATGAGGGATATTCATGAAGGTTTAATTACTTAGGTATGTCCAGATGCTCCTCATTTATTTGATATCCATTGCATAGATTATTAAGAATCATTTGCAACAAATGATGCTTCATCTTATTTTATATATTTGCAATTTGTTAATAAATTTACAAAGAAAGTTTATTCGTGGCTCAAGAAATATACTCAAAGACATGGAAAATTGAAAGAGTTAATGAAATTATTTCAAATCACTAGGTTAGAGGTATTACAAATTCATTAAATTAAGTGGTTCTTTCGAGGCAAGGTCATAGAAAGACTTGTTAAGCTATTGCTTGCTTTGTTAAAATATTGAGTTGAGGAGAAAAAATGCATGAGTTGGAAAAAACCATTTCTAAGTACAAATTTGCATGCATTTACTTGAAAATGTCATTAACGAGTCAAATAAATTGAATTAGAAATCCCAAGAGGAGCATGTTGACATCAACTCTATTGGCACTGCTTTAAATATTATTGTTAGCGTGCTTTATGAGTGGTTTATAGGAGGCATATTTGAGGTAGGTGCAGTGCACATATCATATTTTTTATGCAGAACACGAGGAACTCTTGAATTTGTCGATAGAAAAAGTGGTACATGTACATCCATTTGAAGTGTGAGATTACCCAAGACACAAATATTAGGRACAATAGATGATCACATTTTTGGGAGAAAAGTTTTTTTAATGAAGGTGATTGATTCTCTAAATACAAGGCTCATGTAACACCCCTATTTCCCCCCAGCTTGTAATTAATTGTTAATTATGATTACCATGCTAAGGTATGTGAACGATGTAAATGTATTATTGTTTAGATTTCCAATGACTGATTGTGGGGGTGAAGCCTTGAAGTACTGGCCATGATATCACTAGAGAAAATAATGGGAAAACTATAAGAGAGGGTTCATTATGTCCAATGACCCCGAATTTCCCCTTGTTGGGAATGATAAACCCCCTCTGGATCCCAAGGGGAGGAATCAATTAATGAAGGAAGGACTAGTGGTTGAATAGTCAACCACCCCCATGAATGGAAGCATGCCCTGATAGAAGAATGTCAGCCCGAAGTACCGTAGGGTCTGGCAGACCAGGCTGACTTGAGTTTCCTTCTGACAGAAGGAAAAGGATAGGTCGAGAACCATCCTAGGAAAAATATATACAAAAATTAGACAAAAGAGAAGAAAAGAAGAAGGATGAAGAGGAAGAGGTGCGCATGGGAGGCTCTGCAGAAAGAAGGAGAGACACCAGACAAGAACGCATGCATAGAGGGGAACACGTAATCCAGACCTGTAGAAGAAAGGAGGAAGGCTGCGCGCTTGATGCTGGGGAAGCATATGATAAACCTCGCATGGGTGATGTGACAGAGAGAAGGCCTCTAAGAAATGGCATAATTCCCTAGTGATATCATGGCTCGACACGGGGGTGGCCAGAGTGCTAAGAATGAATGCCTCTGAGCCTATGGTTGGGTGGAAAGGCGAACACCCACAGTCAGTTAGTTGGCTACAATCAGAAATAGATAAGTATTCCCATACCCTATATATTTGAGTTGTAACTGTAAAATAAAGTTGGATATCCTCTGAATGTTTCATGGATGTGCATGTTGCTTGATGGTTAGACTGTGTTCCCTTATCTTTTGCTTGATTGTGTATTTAAGCAAGTAAGGAACTATATGGTTTGTACATTTAAATTCTTAAGCTTTGTAGTGGCTCAAGTTTAAGAAAATGAACTGTGAGTTCATCGACCTTGGGCTTAGTTTCCCGTATATATTTCAACATTCCCAACTATTTTGAGTCTCCTGGGAGGATTTTGTTAAGCTCAGGAAAAAGAGAAAAAAACGTGTGCCAACGCCTAAGTCTTTCAGAACTGACGAAGCTCAGGAAGGATAGCGAGATTTAAGTCTCTACAGGGGAGATCTTTTCGTTTGGAAGATGAGCGGATGAGATCCGTTCGAGAGGATCCAAGGTCTATCACGACCGTTGGATTTGGAGAAGGAGCACAAGTGTTAACCCCTAGAATCCTTCAGTCTTCGCGAGTTCGACGAATTTTGGCATTCTCCATAAGGGAGATGGATCCCCTGGAGTCCTGGAGCCTGAAGTTAATCTGGGCCGTATATTTGAGGATGTCCGAGAACTATTCCAACAGTTGGATCTACGTTATAGTCAGTTCGATGTTGACCATTTCGGGAGTTCATAGGATTTGGGGTGTAGTATCATAGAGGGACGTTCAATGTAGAACACCGATGTTCAACGTAGAACACCGAACGTCGAATGCTGAACATTCAAGTGCCAAACGCCGAATGGCCGAGGCCACGTGGAGAGATTTCAGGACTTTGAGGAGTATGCGTGCATTAAGGAAAAAGTGGGGTGACGTGGATCGAAGATAAACGTGCCATGTGTCACCTAGATTTTGGCGTTTCGTAGACCCTATAGGTCCATTAACACGTGACACCTGTCACCCAYTGAAGGGGCACGTGTCCTCTCTTCCTTGCCACTTGTCATCTCTGGCAATTACTTGTTTCATCCACGTGGTAGGAGATCTCGTTGTCCGGAGACTCGACACTCTAGAGGAAGTTGGAGTAGGGACATTAAAGTGTGAAGGCTCTCGAAATCGTGAACAACATAGTCCATCTCAGCTGTCCATCATTAAGGACATGTGTCGCCAGATATGATAATCCAGAGACTAGACACTCCAGAGGATTTGAGGGTGTGACACTTCCAAAACTCCCAACCACAGAATCAACGAAGTGATGTGAGTCATGTATCTAAGGACCCTTCAGGATCCTCCCTAACCATCAGGTATAGGCTGTGGTCAGCCCGACGCTGATCAACTCTGGGAGCCATGGGGAGTTTGCATAGCGAAACTCCCGAACGTCGAATCTCTGAAGTAATGAAAGACGTAGATTGAGGGGTGTACATGGATAGATCTTGATCGTGAGATCAAAGGAACGTTAGAAGGATGTGTTATGGGTCAACATGGCTCGCTGATGTCACCGAGGGTGATGTGGACCCATGATTGAGGTGCCATGTGTCACTTGGATACATATGTTTTGCGGACCCTTGGGCCCATTAGAACGTGACATGTGTCACCCCCTAATGAAGGCACATGTCACCCTGGCCCTCACCGCATGTCAGTCCCTWTTACATGTTCTCCTGGCCAYGTGAATGGTGAAGTACTGGGTCTTCAGAAGTCCGGGATTCACAACTCCGGAGAATTTGGAATAGTGTGGTGCAGAAAGGCCTGAAGGCCGAAGCCACATGGAAATCCCACGAGACTTTGAAAGAAAAGTACTTCGAGAGATTTGGATCGTTAAACTATGCACACCGAAAATTATTGAATGCCGAATTTTACCTTAGACACGTGCGGTCCCAAGGTTAAGGATCCATCGTCGATTAATGGTGGATGGATCTCTGCCATGGACCTAGGAGTGCGAGGAGCTTCAGGATATCGAAGAATTCAAGGTGATATGAATTATTCGGATCCACGTAGGTGCCACATGGCCCATGAATATTAACCCTTGAAGAAATTTGGAAGGGCAGATCTCCCAATCATGAGCTCAGATTCGAGCATGTTGATAGCCGTTAGAGAGCTAGTGGTGAGAAAAATTCGATGGAGATAGTGGAACTAAGATTTGAGATGGATTAGGAAAATGAAATTCTGATACCACATTCCTTAAAAATCCATTTAAGGGGTTGGATGTGTTACAAATTGGTATCGGATCATGGAAACAACACTTGGCCTGCTTGGGCTCATGCACAAGTCACATAAAAATATTATTAGAAAAAATTTAAGGGAGAGGGCATACTACCCTACCCTATATAGCAGAGCATGATTCACACACCGACCTAGATAGGTTGGAGAACAGTCATAAGACTAGTTTAATAAGGAAGAGAGGATCCCGTTGAAAGGTAATTCTACCTTTGGGAGATTGTTTATTATGTGCATTAACTCCTTGAGAAGAAGGACTATTGATTGGAACTCTTTTGTTGTTTTCAAATTTTTACAACATAGACCTTAGCGTGATGACAACAACAAAAGAATTAGAATTGTTGACCGTCAGGCCTGACCAGTGCGAGGGAAATCACGCCACACGCAACCTCGCAAGAGGAAAAAGGCGTGAGGGAGAAGCGAGAAGGGGGCAGATGTGAGGGAAGGAAGAGGACTCTAGAAAATAATACAGAGTGAGTGATAGCAGAGAAGAAGGAGAGTAACCTTCGTTCTCGGTCACTGGTAAACATAGATGCAGTCTCGCAGCATCGTGGTCTCAGCTCGGGGGTGGCTAGTGGTAAATTAGTTGGGAGTCGCTGAGCCTACGGTTGGGTGGAAATGAGCACCCCTCTCAGTAGTTGCATCACTTCTGGTGTTTTTCTGATAAGTGTTTTTCATCTTGTATCTTGAAATGTATAATCTGACATTTATGCTCATAAGCTGTGAAATAATGAAGGGTTTCAGTATAAGACTGTCTATGTGATGTTTGATCAGAAATGGTGGTTGCATGCTTTTGTTGGAAGGACCACATATGTCTTACATTTATAGATAGATTTGTACACACACACACACACA
>JASDQU010198356.1:933-19411 GCA_032191745.1 Picea mariana
ATGCCCTCGGGGTTCTCCAATCGAGCATGCCCTCCGGGTTCTCTCAAGCGACGCCACTATCTCTTTCCCTTGGCCATGGTTGAGAAGAGTTGGACACCCAGCCACCCCTAGTTGTCGGAGCTCACCAACTACTCTACAATGGAAACCTTAACGTCTGGGTCTTTGTTGAGGTTGTAGGCGCACAATATCCCCGCTGAACCTGCACCAACAATTAGTGCAATGATCAAGTCCATCATGTAGCACCGCGTCACATCCTGAGCAGCGGTGGACTAGCTGATGGGATCGGAGTTGAAGCTCACTACACAGCATTGCTAGTCATCTCCACGATTGAAGCCGGACTGAACAAATCGTTGACTCGTTCAACTCGTGTTCTTGCACCACCACTCTCATCGCTTCACAGACATCCAACTAACATTGTCCTTTATGGCTTATTGTTTCCTCTGCTGCAATCTTCCTCTAATTTCTCTCACCCGACCTCTGATACCAATTGTTGGGCCTAAAACACCCACAGAGATCACACATATATGCAACAGAGAAAGTAGAAAACAAAGAGACAAACACACATTCATCAATTACACAGTAGACAAATATTTACGTGGTAAAACCCTCCTTCACCTTGTGAGGGAAACATCCACCGGACAATGAAAATCACATTTGATTAACAAGAAAAAATCAAGAGATTACAACAGCCTTATGGCAGCCAGGCAGCCTAGGAGAGGGCTTCAAGCCCCTGCTCACTGAATGCCTCTGAGACATTCACATTTATACAATTATCTCCACAGTTACATGAAACTGACTGAATTAATTCCATCCTTAACTTGCACTGATTAACCTCAACCGAAACCTAAATAATAGGGATCTACAAAATGCCAATATTCAACAAAATTAGAAATTGATTGTCATTGTTTCAACACCCATTTGATTAATGAAATTTGGGACCTATATTGAAATTCATTTCAGAGCATTGTTGTTCATGGTCCCGACATTCATAACAGATTAGTGATTGGAGAAACATTTTATCTCCTTGATGATAAGTGGGCCTCTAATACTGCAGGAGCAACTTACTCCCTTTGTTGTAGTATGTGCACTACACAATTTTGTGATACCAGTATGATAAAGCAGCAGTTGTAAATTAACTACAGAGAATATACTTACTCTTGTAAATTCAATTCAAAATTAATTCCAATTGATTTTATTGAGCTACATGTATGATTTGATTTCTTGATCGACCATGTAACTTTGATCCCTATTAGAGTTTTCCCTTTTTTTTTGGCATGTATATAAACCAGGATTATCACCCAACATCATATCTTGATATCTCATATAACTTCAGGAACAAATTCTCCGAGTTATTATTACTTCACAACCCAAATGACCTTTTTTATTGTGTTTCTCACATGTTAATTAAATGATGAAGATATTGTTTACAAGCTAAGGCTTGATACCACCGGTTGACATTGTAAACTCCCGATATTTTCCATAGAAAGCACTCAATTTAATTACCATCGAATATTTTTCAGAACATGCTTAAGCTTTAAAAAAAATTCATAGCAAACACTCAATTTAATTATCATCGAATCTTTTTTCAAAACATGCTTAAACTTTAAAAACAACAACAATCTGATTTTGAAGACTAGCTTCTCACTTCTTTGTTTAGGTTTTATTTCTCTAGTTTCTTTCATTATGTGCAAGATGAAGGGTTCTCTCTGAAAAGAACTTTTATAGACTTAATGTTATTTACCATTTCCATACTATATTTTAAGATTAGTCCAGAATCTGCCATACAATGTTACTTCTTTTATTATAAATAGAAATATGTCATGTTGGAGTGTCTAGTAAGTCACTTGACATCGAAAGGGTTTGATGGTTTACATAATAAAGTTTCCCATAATTTATTTTCTTTTAAATACAGGAACAACTCCTTGTGTTTTGAAATCCAATGAGTATAGATATCATGATTGTTTTCTAAATGTCAAATTATGTAATGTCAAATTGTGTAATAGATATTATAATTGTTTTCTAAAAATTAAATTGACTTTTAAATACAGGAACAACTCATTGTGTTTTGAAATCCAATGAGTATAGATATCATGATTGTTTTCTAAATGTCAAATTATAAGTTAAATTATGTAATGATGTTTTATAGGTGATGTTTTTTTGGTTGTGACGGGGAAAATTTTATCTTCAAAAGAGTCTCATGAATTTAAAATAAGTAAAATTATAAATAATTAAAATATGATGATTGAAAATTAATAAATAGTTGAGATAGATTTATCAATTCATATTGAGATTATTTAAATAATTTGTTAAAAGGTTAATTTGTATTGAAAATTTTAATAAGTAAAAGTATAAATAAATAAATTATGATGATTACAAATTCATAAATAATTTATGTAGATTTTTCAAATGGAAGAAAAAAATATAATATTTAAAAGGAATGAAATGAAATTAGAATTTTACATGTTCAGAAATTTCGGTCGATTCATTTTTGCATTCCCTACGGTATAAACAAGCCCTGAGGCTATTTGAATAGGTGGTGTCCTGTAATTAAGATAAAGTTTAAAATTTAAAGGGGCTTCACTCCGCATCTTGTTAAACATTGTCTTCAACATAACTTTGGTCTAATTTTCAGTAAATTAGACAGACTTAGTTGAATTAACTTCAGAGCCACTTTAAAAAATGATTAATTTTCTTAAAGTCTACCAAAGACATGCCATTTAACTTGAAGAAACAGGCAGTCCAGATTGTTTTTAGTCTGATTTCTTCTATTCCACAACATTTGTTTCATTGAGTTGAACCAGGGTTAAATTGACAAGAGAGTCTAAGTTTGAACTGTTTATATATGAGATGCAAACTTATCTCTCAATTAAAATTTATATAAGCCTCACAAAACTGATATTCCATTCAACAGTTCTTTGGAAAGGAATATGTTGATGTTTTGGTATTTGTGGGAGGTATTTTCCTGCTAGACAATATTTTTTAGAAGAGAAGAAGATTCTAGAAGTCAAAGGAAGACCATTGAAAAGTGGAAGAATACCTCGGAAGACAAGTCAGCTCACAGGAAAAGAATAAAGCGGAATTAGAACCTTCAGGAAGAGAAGTCGGCCCACGGGAAAAGATAAAGGGGAAATAGAATTTCCTAGAGAAGAAGTCGGCCCTAGCTAAAGTGACTTGAAGACTATAAATAGAGAGACGTCTTGTTCATTTAGACACACACACTCACACATATCTCACACAAGAAGAAGGCGCTAATCTGAGGCAAGGAAGGAAGACACAACACTGCAAATATTGGAGTTCTTGGTTATTCTTGGTGGTGGTTTCTCTTGTGTGCTCTCTCTAGGAAGAGGTGTGTTATCTTGTATGGTGTTGTTGTTGCAGCTATTAGGTACGCTAGCCCTATCTGGTGCGCTAGCCTTGTGTTAGGGTTTCTTCATTATCTGTTGCACTAGCCTTGTGTTAGGGTTTCTTCATTATTTGTTGCTCTTGAGAGCTGGTTCATGGTTGGATTATTTTATTGACGAAATCTATCTAAGAAAGGTTGGTTGGGTTTTTCCCCAGGTTTGGGGTTTTCCCAAGATAACCCTATGTGTCTTCTTGTACTTGTTTATGTTGCTCATATTTTCATTTCATCTATATGATTGTTAATGTAAAAGAAGATCTATGTACATTGGTAATCCTAGTGCTCTGAAAATTAAGAAAATCTAACATGGTTTCAGAGTTGGTTACCTTCAAGAAAGTCTAACAACTGGAAGGAAAGATCTTGAGATTTGCAGTTGCACAATCATTTTCTCAAGCTCGTTGATCACTTGTTCCAAGTTGTTGGGGCCAATTCCACTTCAGAGCAACTCGCCTAACCCTAGTGCATTTACTGCAACACCCAAATCATAGTTTGGTGAAGTTTGAAATTTTGCAAATTTTGATATCTAGGGTTTCTACCAGCAAAAATGATTACCAGTATGAGAGTTGAGGATAGGTTGGATGGAGTAGACAACTTCATATAGTGGAAGCATAGAGTACTTCTCATTCTAGAAGAGAATGAGTTGTTGGATCATGTCAAGCAAGTCATCCCAGAACTAGAAGAAGAAGATGTCAAGGCAAAGTTCAGAAAGAATGAAATCAAGACCAAGAGGATCTTGATAGATTCAATCAAGGATCACTTGATCCCCGATGTATCAGAATTGAAGACACCAAAGGCAATTTTTAATTCCCTAACCATACTATATGAAAGAAAGAATATGAGCGGGAAGCTAACACTAAGGCATCAACTTATAAACATAGTGATGAACAAGTCAGAAATTGTCTCCAACTACTTCATGAGAATTTCATAGATCAAGGACCAGCTAGAAGCTATTGGAGACTCAATGGATGATGCAGAGCTTGTGACTACTACACTTAATGGTTTTCCATCTTCTTGGGACCCATTTGTTGAAGGAATTTGCGCAAGAAGTAAATTGCCCCAATTTGACAAGTTGTGAACATAATGTATCCAAGAAGAATCTAGATTGATATCCAAATCATAGAAAACTAATTATGAAGAAAACCAAGATCTTCCTCTCATGTGAAGAAAAGGAAAGAAAGGAGAGATTCAAGTCCGAAGAAAACTCGAAGACCACAACAGAAGAAGGATGTGTTTAAAATCAAATGTTACACTTTTGAGAACTTGGGACATTATGCCTTTCAATGTCCCCATAGGAAAGAAAATAGGAAACATCATGCACATGGATTTGATACAGAAGATCCCTCATATCAAAAGAAGGAAAAGGAATCGAAGGCTTATTTTATTTTGGAATTCATTGTACCTTATTTTATTATGGAATTCGTCGATCTCATGGAGGATCTAATCAGAAACATAAGGTTGCCACATGATAATAAATCATGCCATTGATATATCAATGCAATATGTTGAAAGTAATTATCAACATATATCTTACACAAATAGTTTCACCATCAAATAAATAAAAATCACAACGAAGGGCTATCTTAGGCCAACATAGAATAGCGAGCAGCACCACAATAGAGACATTTTTGGAGTCCAAGGTTCTTTGGTTGAATAATCAATTGGGTCTTAAGATTTTTTCCTCCATTGAGGTTCTTTCAGGGATGAATGCACTTTTACTTAGGTTTTGCTTCACCTAGATAAATTCATCGGCCCCACTCCTAACCTTTGCAAGTGTTTGTCATTGGAAGAGCTTAGGTAGTGGAATAATATGCTAATCTGTTAGTTTCTAACCCTTTAACTTCTCTTCCTTTATCATAGAGTATTTTGTTAATCAACAATGCATCGCAAGGGAATTATCCCATTTTCCCCAAGAAAATAGATGCATTCATTCAGAACCCCAGTGGAAATAGTTTTCATATATGTGCATATACGGAAGACAACTACTTTTGTATATGCGCATATATGAAAATGGTTGGCTTTTGTATATGCACATATAGGAAAGTTGACCACTTTTGTATATGCACATATATGAAAATGGTCGGCTTTCGTATATGCTCATATACGGAAGCCAACCACATTTGTATATGTGCATATACGTAAGTGGTCGGCTTCTATATATGCACATATATGTAAGTGGTCGACATCCATATATGTGCACAAACGGAAGTCGGCCATATACCAAAGCCAACATGAAAATATGGAAGTGGTCGGATTCCGTATATGCGCATATACAAAAGTGGCCCGCTTCCGTATATGCGCATATACAGAAGCGGGACACTTCTGTATATGCGCATATATGGAAGCTAGCCACTTCCATATATGCGCATATACAGAAGTGGTCGGCTTTCGTATATGCGCATATATCGAAGTTGGCCATATACTAAAGCTGACCACTTCCGTATATGTGCATTATGCATATACGGAAGTGGCCCGCTTCCATATATGTGCATATGTTGAAGTCGACCACTTCTGTATATACACATATATGGAAGTGGCGGGCTTCTGTATATGCGCATATATAGAAGTTGACCACTTTTGTATAAGTGCATATATATGTGCATATACGGAAGCCAACCACTTCCGTATATGCACATATATAGAAGTGGCCAACTTCCACATATGAGCATATACGGAAGTGGTTGACTTTTGTATATGCACATATATGAAAACCGACCACTTCCATATATGTGCATACGCAAACGTCGACCAATTTTGTATATGTCCATATACATAAGTGGCCAACTTTCATATATGCGCATATACGGAAGTCGACCACTTCCCTATATGCGCATATACAGAAGCTGACCACTTGCGTATATGTGCATATATGAATATGGTCGGCTTCTGTATATGCGCATATACGAAATCCGACCATTTTCGTGTATGCGCATATATGGAAGTGGTCAACTTCCATATATGTGCATATATGGAAGTGGCCAGCTTGTGTATATGCACATATACGGAAGTGGTCAACTTTCGTATATGTGCATGTGTCGTATATGCACATATACGAAAGTTGACCACTTCTGTATATGCGCATACACGGAAGCTGACCAATTCCATATATGTGCATATACGGAAGTTGACCACTTTTGTATATGCGCATATACGAAAATGGTCGATTTTTGAATATGCTCGTATACAGAAGTGGTCAACTTCTATATATGTACATATACGGAAGCCGACCTTTTTGGTATATGTGCTTATATGGAAGTGGTCAGCTTTCGTATATCTGCATATACGGAAGTGGTCGACTTTCATATATACGCATATACGGAAGCCGACCACATTCATATATGAGCATATACGCAAGTGGTTGGATTTTGTATATGCGCATATAGGGAATTGGTCAACTTCTGTATATGCGCATATACAAAAGTTGGTCACTTTCGTATATACACATATACGGAATTGGTCGGCTTTTGTATATGCACATATATCAAAGTGGTCAGTTTTTGTATATGTGCATATACAAAAGTCGACCACTTCCATATATGCTCATATGTGGAAGTTGGCCACTTTCGTATATGTGCATATATGGAAGTGGTCGACTTCCGTATATGCACATATACGAAATCCATATACAAAAGTGGTCAACTTTCGTATATGCACATATACAGAAGCTCATCACTTCCATATATGTGGATATATGGAAGTGGTCAACTTTGATATATGCGCATATATGGAAGCGGTCCGCTTCTGTATATGCGCAATGCACATATACGGAAGTGGTCGGCTTCGACATATGGCCAACTTCAGTATATGCGCATATACGAAAGCTGATCACTTTTGTATATGCGCATATACAGAAGCCGACTTCCATAAATTCACATTTACAGATGAAAACTTCCATATATGCGCATTTACGGAAGGCGACTTCCACATATATGGAAGCGCACATATACGGAAGCAACATTCGTAAATGCACATTTAAGAAATCCAACTTCCATAAATGCACTTTTACGAAAGTCGCCTTCCGTATATGTTCATTTATGGAAACTGAAAACTTCCGTATATACACATTTACGGAAGCTGACCACTTCCAATACTGTGCATATACAAAATCGTTCATATATGGAATCCAACTTTCGTAAATGTGCATTTACAAAAGCCAACTTTTGTAAATGTGCATTTACGGAAGGCGGATTTTGTATATGCACATATACAAAATCCAACTTTCGTAAATGCGCATTTATGGAAATTGGATTGTGTATATGCGCATATGCAAAAGTGTGCATATGGAAATCCAATTTCCATAAATGCGCATTTACTAAATCCAATTTCCATAAATGCGTATATACAAAATCTGACTTTCCTAAGTGCTCAGCTTCCATAAATGCGCATATATGGAAACAACCATAAATGTGCATTTATGGAAGCCAACTTCCCTAAATGCACATATACGGAAGCCACTTCCATAAATGCGCATTTACGGAAGCAAACTTCCATAAATGAACATTTACGGACAACAGCATCCGTATATCCATATTTGCATATCCATATTTTCATAAGTTTTGAACTCTTAGTTCTACCTAGTTGAGGGAGAGTACCATTTTCAAAATTTAATAGACATGATGCACCAATGAAAAATTATATCGAAGAATGGTTTAAGAAATCGATCGACAAATTGACCACCAAGGGGCAAGAAAACAGTTGAGACGGCTCCTATAACTATTAATGAAGATAGTAAAAGGACACCAACAAGCAAGTGAAATGGCGAGAGGCCATCATAGTAAGTTTATGTTGATCACATCATTCTTTCTTTATCAAGTCCTTCATCCAGTTATTCCACCTCTTTCACTAGAAAGGTTTAACCGAAGACTGATAACTTATCTTTTCTTCTTATCAGGTCTTGTTGTTCTTTTACTGCCCACCATCTTCCTTCTGCAAGCTTAATCCTTGTGTATATTTATTTTATGGTCTGTAGGTGACCCAATCCCAATCTCTAAGACAAACACATTTTAAATTTCAAAGAATATGTAACAGACCATATATTTTTTAGAAATTTCAAGAGAGCTACTTCAGGAACAATCTCGACTGTACTTTGTAACCCTGACTTTTGAATATAAAGTACTTGAGGTTGATCTATCATTATCTTTATTTGAGCTACCCATGTTCACTTTGTTAAAGTTCTCTTATGAATGCAGACCATCTTCTTTTTATTTTTATGTGATCAGAAATATTTAGTCGAACTATGATTGATGTGAGGAAATTTTGCTTATTTTCTTTAAATGTGTGAAGTATGTGGTTCCTGGTCCTTTCACATGAACTTTCTTTAAAAAGAAAACAAAACATTTTCCTTTTATCTTTCTTGCAATCTTTTTACTTCTTTGATTACCACGATGGACTTGTGCAAAGTACTACATTTTGAATACCTATAATTCCCAATAAAATCTAAAGAGGAGTACAACCTCTATAAAAACGCGGGGGGATTTACATCCTCGTGAGGTTGTTGTTTCGGTCCTAACGGATTCAAGCGTCAACATGTCTGAACTGTTGTTTCTTGGCCCTCTTTAGTTAATTTATCAATTGCCCTCTTAAACCAATCTTCAATGTAATTCTTCATTAGCGCAACATTCATCTCATGCCTAATTTTGATATTAAACAATTCACCTTGTAAATCTCTTAGGTCATGAGAAATATCGTGGATTGACTCCTCAAGATCTTGATTTTTCATATAATAATTGATAAGCCAATTATCTATCTCTTCTTCACCATATTCAATTATGCCATTAACTTTTTGAGTCGATAATCCCTTTAGTATCTCCATGTGTTCATCAAATTGTTGCCTTGTCATAAACATTGAATTGAAAATCAATTTAGGATCTTGCACCTCACGAGTGGTTCCTACTAAATCTATTTATGTGAGCCTTCTGAATAATTCTTCTCTTTTCACTATAGCTTCATTGCATGCTTGGAAAATGTTTCTCAAATTCTTGATCTTTTCTTTCCAACAGGCATTTAGTTGTTTGATCCAACTAGGAGAAGGTAGATCTTATTGTCTTCTCTTTAATTCCATCGTGTTTGAGACCTTTATCCCATATGGTAAAACAACATCTATGTAAAATCGTTCTTCATTCTTAAAATCATCTTGGAGATACTCATGAAATGCATGTGCTCTTGAACCAAAAGAAACAATGTTTTTAGATACCTCCCAAGCCTCTATTATCAATGGCATTCTCTTTTTAATATTTTTCTCAATATAATTTAAAACCGTTGTAAGAAAACTTGATGATCCCTTTAAATTGATACCAGGTGTAGTTGGTTTAATCATTATCAAAACATTGGCCAAGATGGGAAGAGGCATCAAGGCAGTCTCCAATTCTTTGATATTTTCCTTTAAATTGGCATTCTCAGCCTCTAAACCATCAATAGATTGGTCAAGCACGTCCCCGATTGCCCTATGAATTTTTGAAATCTAGCATAGTCGCATATTCTTGACGTTGACCTTTGACCAGGCTTTTCCTTTCTTATTTTTCTGGTCAATTCTTTCTACAATCAGATTTTTAGATTCTTTGTCAAAAACAATGCTCTGAAAAGTGAAATATTCTTCCTCACTAAAGGTTTCATTCCCAATAAATTCTAGTAAAGAATATTGCTAAGCAATATGCTCCTGTTGTTCTATTGCGGGAAATATTTTTTCAATGTCTGCTTCTAGTTCCATATCTTCCAAGGAAAATCTTTGGATATCATTTTCTATAAGATTATTTTCTTCCTCTTTCACTAGGGTTTTTCTCTTCTTTCTCATGGGAAACTTGTGTGAACTTTCAATTTTTCCAGAGGGGGGATTCTTGTCTTCCCCTCCATTGGAACTATTGTTGATAGTCTTTTTAATTGGGTGGGTCGATGGAGCACTGCTCCTGGAGGTAGTATTCTTTGGAGTGACAACTGGAGATTGAGAACTTCTTTCACTGGGACGTTTCCGTTTTTGCTTGCAAAGATCATTACTGTTAAGTAATGTTTCTAAATCACAAGTGTTATGTACAGGAGTGCTTTGGCTGTTAACTTCTTCTTCTTTGATCAAGACAATTTGAATGAAAGGGTTATTGAACCCTACTGATAGCATATGTCCAACAAAGATTTTGTTTGGATCAAAACCTTTGATCTTTTCAGCATACTTTAAACTCACATTGTTAAAATGATTTTCAAATTCATCAATTTTATTTATATTTCTAAAGATAAACTCTCCCATCTTCCATGGCAAGGGAATAAACTGTTTTTTCCTTTTTTCATGGAAAAAGTGCAACCATAAATTACATTGCCTCGCTACCTCTGTAATGAATAATTTTTCGGGTACATAATATGGAAGGAAAGAAGGATTTTCTTTTTAGCATAATATCCTTACGATAATATGATTATCCACTTTCTCTATTGTCCCCTTTCTCTCTAAAAATTTGGTAGCTTCCAGGGATATCCTCGGAGTGTTTTCTCCCAACAAAAGTTTTTTGAAAACTAAAACAAAGTCATTATACACTTCATAGAAAAACAAAGGGGTTTTATACCTCCATAGTGCCTGATACCAAAATGTAACGGGATCTGCTTCACAATTTACCTTTTTACTGATGGTCAAATTTTGGAATTGGTAGTAATGCATGATATCAAATATTAGATAAGAGGCCATAAAGAATTTTCTATCTTTTTTGTAATGCGACAATTGGGAAGAGATTTCGATAGAAGTGAGCTTTCCCCAATAAAAAATAGCATGTTCTTGGGCTGTAAAATACAAAATATAAAATCATATGAGATATAGAAGCAATGTTCTCCTGACCTGACACTCTGGTTAATAGCCATGTAATTTCTCGATAGGGATTTTTTGGAGATTCAACCTAGATTATGGTTGTCTGCTGGGACAGATGGATGATTCTTCAAATATTATGGCAGAAGGTCAAGCCTATTGTTATGTTTATTCAAAAATTCTCTGCAATCTTCACCTTTGAAAGTAAGAGTCGGCTCTGGTAGCTTTAACATCTTGCGGAAGACTTGAGGTGAAAGAGAAATTGGAGAATGTCCCTGAAGCTGTATATTCTTTGATTTGGCACGTACTTGTCCACACACCATGCAACGATATCCTTACAATCGAAAAACTCCATAACATAACCAACATGAGCAATTCTAGATGTCCAGATTACGTTCTCATCTTAGTATCCAGTAGGAGGGGAGGAATAATACCAGTATGCTCTTGACCACTGGAAGTTTTGATCTTCGCGGAAAAAAATATTCATAGTATCACCACAGAATTGTTGTCGAGTTGATGTTGCTATTAAGTTGACAGAACTATTTATTCAGTTAGATACTTGCCTCAAATAAACCTTTTTGGAAAGCTAATGATATTTTAATCCCTTGGAAAATGAAGATTAAATGAGAATTTAATGAAAAATTCATCGAGTCTTTCGCTATTAATGATGATCTTTTCGGGGCTTACACAACAATTGTTATCATTTAAAAAGTACTTAATGAGTATTGGGAAAATCAATAAAATGGCGGGGACGGGTGTGAGATAATTTCAATATAGGATTTTCGTGAACCCCTTCAACCCGATAACCCACCAACCCGCAATGTAGAGATGATAAAAAATATACTAAGTGTAGAGGAATAGTCGGTTGGAATTGCATGCATGAAAAATGGAATACTTCAGAGCCCGGCACCCGCGACGAGGCTAAAGTTCAAGTGATGTTTGAAATGTAGATCACTGAAGTTGAAGTGCAAAGTGAGGGTCACGTGAAAAAGGAGAGGAAATGTTTGAACCCGTGAAATCGAAGAAAAAATCAAGTGTTGAAACATACTTATGCAATGAGTAAGTGGATGGAAATGAAAGCTCACGAACCTGCGAACTGAAATATGGCTAAGTATAGTAACCCAGAAAGGGAAAAAAAGAAGGGATAAAAGGAAATGGGAATAAGGGGAGGTATAGAAGGGGGGAAAGAAATGGAGTAAAGAAGTCGGGAAAATAGAATCTGGAAGGGAAAAAAGGAAGCATGAAAAGGTCTCAACAACTGGCTCCAATTGCAGGATGATAACCCCATGTGGGTTGTCAAGAATCCAGAATCTTCATGACCAGATGTTTCTATCCTTTGGGATATGGAGTCGAATAGTAAGGATGTACAAAATAAATTGAAAACTATTTACAAGGAGATGAGAAAATTGCATGCGAAGAAACTTTTCAAATGTTTCCCATTAACAAGAAACATTAACATCTTCCCCTTCATGTCTTTGAGCATATATGCATTAAAACCTAGAATCTTTTCAATGATATAAGGTCCAATCCATAGTGCTTCAAATTTTGTGTGCATCGATGGTTTCTCCTTAGCTTTGTTCCAGAGTAACACCAGTTCACCATTTTGAAAATTCTTTATGGTTGCACTCTGATCAAAATGTTTTTTGATACTTTGATGTCACTGAGAAGTTCTATACAAAGCTTCACTTCGTTCTTCCTCCAATTTTAATAATTGATTCATTCTCTTGTGGATAGGTGTATTATATTCTGCATCCTCTGTATTAACCAGACAATTCAAGGCATTTAACTCAAGGTTGATTGGCATTTTTGCTTCTTTCCCATAAACAATCATATACGGAGACATCCCAGTACTGCCTTTCGGAGTCATTTTGCTCACCCACAGAGCATCAGTCAATTTCAAATGCCAATTCATTTGGTTCTTATCAACAATTTTCTTCAATATCTGAATGAGTGTCTTATTGGTGGATTCTACAAGACCATTCCCTTGTGGAAAATAATTTGATGACTACCCCATGATGATGCCATATTCTCCAAAAATTCTGTAAATGTTGACCCGATGAAAATTGAACCATTGTCAGTAATGAATTTTTCCGGGACACCAAACCTTGACAAAATATTATCTGTGAGAAACTTAATAAACTCTTCAGAATCAACCCTTTTTAATGCTACTTCTTCCGGCCACTTCATAAAATAATCTGTAACGGTGAGATATATAGGTTCCCTTTGCTTGATTTTGGATTTATTGGTCCAATGACATCCAATCCCCATTGGGAAAATGGTTGTTCTATAGATATAGGTTGTAATGGCATTGCATATTTTTTCATTTTCCCTGAAAATTGTTAACAAGATATATATTTTCTTATGGTAGCATTTGATTCCTTAAAAACAGATGGCCAATAAAACCCAGCTCTTATTATTTTATGAGTTGTGGCAGTGGGCGCAAAATTTCCGCCACATATACCTTCATGATATTCTTTCATCAATTCTTGAGCTCTCTTTTCATCAACGCACCTTAACATAATGCCATCATAGTTCCTTCTGAATAATACATCAGAAATCCATACATATTAATTTGACTTCATTTTCAATGTCCTTCACTCCTTTGGGTTCATGGTGACTAGAAATTGTTTGGACCTTAAGTAAAATACAATATCTTTATACCATTCTGAAATAGCCATAGGTTCTCCAACTGATATCAAAATTACTCCATCCAAAGAATCACTATTCGTAATGAGATTACACAGACCTTGTCCTTTGACTGCTTTTTAAGGATTAATTTCAATGTCATACTCTTGAATCTTTGCCAACCAATTTGCCCATTTTCCTTCTCTTAATTGTTTTTTTAAAAACATCTTCATGGGAGAGGATGGAACATATGCAATGACATGAGAATTTAATATGTAAGTCTGGAACTGTGCCACTGATTTTACAAGAGACGAATCTTGTTTCTCCAATTCCGAATATCTTGATTCATAATCATGAAGAGTATTGCTCATGAAACTAATTGGAAGTTCTTCACCCTTGGCATTTTTTTGAGTAAGAACAGATGCCACGACAGTTTCTGTTGCAAATGAATAAATGATGAAGTCTCTTTGGAAATATGGGATAATGAGGGTTGGGGCTGTGGTGATTTCCCTTTTGATATTACTAAAAGCTTCATGTGTATCCGCAGTCCATTCAAACCTTTGATCATTTTTCAACAATGAATTGATTGGCTTCACAATACTTGCATAGTGAGGGACAAATCTTCGTACAAAGTTGATTTTTCCAAAAAATGATTGGACTCCCTTTTTAGAAGATGGAGGGTTGAGTTCATTTATAGCTTTAACTCTCTCGGGATAAATATATATTCCTTCTTTGCACACAATATGACCCAATAATTTTCCTTCAATTACAACAAATAAACACTTTTTTGGATTTAAAGAAACACCATATAATCTACATCTAGCAAAAACTTTCCTCGGGTGATGAATGTGATCACTCCTAGTTTTTTAGTGTATCGTTAACTCATCTTGGTAATCCACCATGAATTTTCCTATCAAACCCTCAAAATCATGATCCATAGCCCTCTGAAATGTAGCTCCAGCATTCTTTAAACCAAAGGGAATCCGAGCATATGCATATGTCTCCCAAGGTGTTTTGAAAGTTGTATTTTCTCTATCTTCCTCAACAACCTAGACTTGATTATATCCAGAAAAATCATCTAACATGGAAATGCAAGCTAATCTCGTGACTTGTTGGAGGCGAAATTCCATGTTAGGCAAAGGATAATTATCCTTTACACTTGATTTGTTGAGGTCTCTGAAATCTACACACATTCGGATCTTCCCAGACTTTTTTCTCACAACAACCAGATTTGAAAGCCAATCAGAATGTTTGATGGGGTATACTATTCCAACCTTCTTTAATTTTTCCAATTCAACCTTTACCAGTGGCTTTAATTTGGGATTCATCATCCTTATCTTCTTCATGGACATGCAAGCTAATCCCGTGACTTGTTGGAGGGGAAATTCCATGTTAGGCAAAGGATAATTATCCTTTATACTTGATTTGTTGAGGTCTCTGAAATCTACACACATTCGGATATCCCTAGAATTTTTTCTCACAACAACCAAATTTGAAAGCCAATCAGAATGTTTGATGGGGTATATTATTCCAACCTTCTTTAATTTTTCCAATTCAACCTTTACCAGTGGCTTTAATTTGGGATTCATCATCCTTATCTTCTTCTTGACAAGCTTTGCTCCTTCTCTCAAAGGAATAATCTGTTGAAATATTTTTTATCATATGCCTTCAAATCGTCATAACTCCATGCGAACACATAAAGATATTCTTTAAAAAGTGCAACATATTTATCAGCTTCATCAACCGTGCAATCAACTCCCAAGTTGACATATTTTGGGGAATTATCAGTGCCAATATTAACCTTTCTTGTTTCTTGGACTTTTCGGAGCGATACTTCTTCCAAGGGATTTTTAGCATGATCGTCTCTTGTAAAAAGGGACTCAGAATGAATACAATTATTTGGAACAAAAACGATGGAATTATCCTCATCTTCATCATCAATTACCAAGAAATTTTCTAGTTCTTCATCATTCCCAAACACTTGTAAATACTCTTGATTGTTAGGTACAGAAGGCCAGAATATTCTTTTTACTTGGAAAGATGTTTTGCTTCGAACATCATCTGGGTTCAACAATGAAGCCGCCAAAGCTAACGAATCTGCCTTCTGATTTTTATCCCTTGGGATGAAAGAAATGTTAAAAGAGATAAATGATTCCATCAATTCATTAACTCTTTTGAAATATAATTTGAGTCTTTATTTATTAATCTTATATCTCTGGGTAACTTGATTTATTACCAACTCAAAGTCACCAGTCACAATCAAATGTTCTATATTCAATTCTTGTGTGAGGATCATTCCTTGAATCAAAGCCTCGTATTCTGCCTCATTATTGGTGCATGCAAATTCAAGTCTGATAGCATGTGGATGTACAATCTTTTATGGGTTTATAAGGACAATTCCAACTCCACTCCATGAACTTGAGCAGGCTCCATCAAATGACATCCTCCAGTAACCCTTTAAATAATTGTCTTGATTCTCCATGTCCTCAATTTGCTCCGTGTCTAGGATAACATAGTTTCCAATCCCAACATCTATATAATCTTCCATTAGTTCATTATCCTTATTTTTGAAGGAAAATGACCTCCTAGGTTCACGAGGAACCTTGATCATTGCTATGTCTTTATCTGGTAGCATCATGCAACTTCCATCATTCATTATGTAGCCTTTTATCATAGATGACCAATCTCTTCCTAGGACAACTCCATATGCAAGAGGAAGATCTACCACAACAATATTGAAAACTGTAATAATATGAGGAGCAGCAGTGATCCAAGCATAAAAATATTTGATCTCTCCATAAGTTGGCACCTACCTGGAATCAATTTCATAAATGTTTTCATCTATTTCATAATACTTTGTGCAACTCATACCCAGCGCCTCCATGACTGCCAATGGAATAATATTATTTGTCGCGTCAGTGTCAACTAAACAGTTGTGAAGTGCAACATCATGATTCTCAATTGAAATATAGGAAGGTGGGACTTTACATCTCAACTTGATTGTTGATGTGTTTTGGATTTGCTTTGGAAATATGACTACAGCCTCCATTCTTCCAGATGGGTCATCCAACAATCTCAAAATATTTTCCCTCTGTTGAGGGATCTTCACCACTTCCGTGAAGGGAAGAGTAATCCTCATCTTACTTAAATCCTCTACAACATTATATTTCATTCGGGGAGGGTTCGACATTAGATGTTTCTTTTTGGTTTCAGTATTACTTATCACATTTTTATTGACCTCTTTCTCATTCCCCTTTTCTTTATCTTTTTCTTTATTTTTTTCTCTTTCCTTTTCAAAATCATCTTTATTTTTGGATTTCTTTACAAATGCACGTGTTTGGGAAACATTCTCTTGTGATTTAGGATCATTTTCGTCTTCTTCCAATATATACATGGGCGTCTCGCATCCGTCCATCTATACAGTTTCAAAATTTTCCTCTAGTAAATAATCATTTTCTTGCTCGGTTATTTGTTCATCATATATCTCATCCATAACAGCTACATTTGGAACTAGTTACCTGGGGACCCTTTATCTTTGTTGATTATCAGTATTTTCAAACCTCACTCTATTTTCTTGGGGAAGGTTCCTTCTCTGTTCTTGGACCAGCATTTTCAGGTTTGCTATATAATTATCACCCCTTCTCAATCTAGTTATTTCATTTTGCATTTGTCTGATGGTTCTATTCATTTGTGCAATTGTGATCCTTTGCTTAGTTTCTTGTGCTACAACAGGGTCTACCTTCACATATGGTATATCTCCCTTAAAAAACCCTCCTCCAGTGGCTTGATTCTGAATCGGCCGTGACTTTTGCTCTTCATTTTTCTCGAATCAGAGGCTCCTTGATCATCAATATTCAAACTTCCCAGCTACCTCTGTACTTTTCCTAGGATGATATCTGGGTCAGCACCCATTTCAATTATGATTTCTTCCATCTCCGTGGATTTAGTCATTGCTTCCTCCAGGGTATCCATTTGGGATGTTCTAATAGAAAATTTTACATTTGGTGGCATGGCATTTTTATAAAAACCATGTATTACTGGGTCATTTGTCCTTTTATCTTATGGAATCTTATTCAGAGCCTTATTGAATCTGATATTGAAATCTGTATTCTCTCATTCTTCTTTAAACCAATATGAGTGAAAATTAGTGAGAAGAGTATGATACGCAACTGGTGAAGTGAACATAGTCAGAAACATGGCTTCAAGATCATGAACCAATTGATCTAGTGGGTAATGGTGTGTACCATTCATAATCTCGGCCTGATAAGGTTTGAAGAAACAACCTTAACATCACATCATCATGTTCAACATGATAAAAATCACAAACATCTAGGAATAAATCAAGGTGTCTTTTGGCATCAATTGTTTCGTCTCTGGAAAATTCTTTTAGAGTACCCTTAAGGATAACAGAGAGATCATGTTGCTCACCAAGAAGATCGAGGGGAGTATCTCTTACTCTTCTCTAGTTTCCAAATCTTTGCCCTTCTTGATTTGTTCCACCACCTCCTCTGCCTCCTTTTCTTTCTTCATGAGGTTCTCTTTGTGGTTCTTCATGCCTTTCTTCATTTCTTCATGTTGGATCATGTTGTCATTGATGCCAATGGTTTGATTGATTGATGTCATTGATTGATGTCAAGTGATTGATTGATTTCAAAGGATTGATTGATTGATGATTGATG
>JASDQU010198357.1:0-19548 GCA_032191745.1 Picea mariana
ATTAAAATCACAAGTCCAAGTCAATTGTTTGTGTATATCATCACATATTATGAAGGTTAAGAATTCATTATAAGGTGCATGGGTTGTTTGTCATCATGAAATATTTTGTAAGGATCCTATTTTTTAAGTCCAAAATGACTTCATATAAGGGAAATGATATGTCATATTTGAAGCCATAAGTTTAGGAGGGAGGTCTTGTGAAAGCATATTAATGAGCATGATCAGATGTAATGAAGTTAGTGAAAGTGATTGATAGTTATTCATGTCATGTGTACCTTAGAAGAATCAAAATTTGGGCATGTTGTGCAAGTCACCTAAATAATATAAAGGGTATTTTCACTTCAAACAGGTACTATTCCCTCTCAAAACCTCTCCACATCAAATCCTACATCCTTTTCCATCATATTTAATGCCTCTGCATGCATTTTAGACCTGTAAACTGGTTTCCTCCCTCTCGAGCAAACTCAAAAATCTCGTGCTACGCAAACCCTGTTTCGTGCTATGCAAATGGTATCAAGACTCTAATGCTATGAAATTGTTGTCCTGTGCTCCTCGCTACGCAAATCTGAGTGATGATTTTCTCACTGCTCATCCCATATCCATTCACCAGTTGTGATAAACACATTTAAAACCTGATTACCCATGAATTGATACTTAGCTAAGTAACATGCCTCTCTTAGAGAAAGGATTTTCATATTATTTTGAAACAAGCCTTAGCTCTGTCAATCTTATTGTCTAAACTTACCTACTAGGGTTTGAGCACTTCTCCTCCTACCATAGATTCACATCCATCTTGAACAGATATTCATTCACCTATGAAAACACAGAAGAAGAAGAATCAAAGAGGAGGGAATGTGTTAAGGTATGAGCCACAAATAAATAGTTTGGTGAACTCAGATCCTATGTTCAGAGTTTCTTTTGGGCAGGTGAGGTGCATTCTATTTTATGAGAAAATTCAAGGATATAACTAATAGCTTACAAAGGATTTTTTCCTCAACTACAATGGTGTCCAGGAAATAGTTGTTGGGGTCATATTCCTAGTGTGATAAGGGAAAATAGTTGTTTCTACAAAGATCCCAATCCTAGGGGAAATATGGTTTAAAGTTATTCCATTGGATTTTGTGTTTTTCATTTATTTCCTGAAGACTAAATATAGAAATGAAAAGATAGGAGTTACCATTCCTAGATTGTATGTGATAGGTCCCTATAATAAGTTGTTCAGGGTAATACAAACATATTTTACTTGTGAGGGTAGGTTTGATAGGGTATACCAGTACCGAGACTCCTCGTGCACTTCAAGAAAAAATCCTCTCAACTTATCTTTTTACCTATATAGAAGATTAGGAAAGATGGAACAAAAGGTCCAATTCTAGGGTTGACCAATTTAATAGTAGATTGTTCCAATTTTCCTTAGTGAATCCACTAGTTTTCGTATCCTCATATAATATTCCCCTGGACCCCAAAAGAAATACCCCATTATCTGTTGAAATATTGTCTCCTAGCTTCTTAGGTCAAAACAGAGAAAGTGCTACAGAGAAAGGAAAAGGAAAGGAAGTTGAAGGCTCTCCTCCAAGACATCCAGCTCCAAAAATGGTTAGGAAGGTATTATTTACCAATGAACCAAAAGAGAGCTAGACACCAAGAAGGCCAACCACAAGGTCAGTGGCTAGAATAATTCCTACACCTACGGTGCAAACAAAATATGTTGAGGTTGTAGCTTGGGAGATGGATGAAGGCCAAACCAAAGCATGAGATAAAGACTCGCAATCTAGTGGAATGGAAGAACAACTCATAGAGAGTATAGAGTTAAAGAGGAAGCTATTTGAGAGAGGTTATGAGGAACAAACACCAAAGAACAATAGAGACCCCATGCAAGAAATGTCAAAGGGGAAGGAGTTCATGCACAAACCTGAGACCATAGTTTTGTCCAAGCCTACATCTCCTCTTACAAGATCCTTAGCTGGGAAGAAGAGTTCATAGATATGAGGAAATATAGTAGCATGTGAGAGGCCTTCTACTTAACCAGAAAAGGTAAAAAATAATAAGATGGTTGAATAAGCAGCTAAGAGAAGCTCAAGATAAAACATTCAAGATAAAATAATCAACCTCAAGGAAGAAAAGAGAATATCATATGATAGATCCATAAAACATTTTAAAGAATGCAAATCAGCTAGAGAAAATGTTGGTTGATTACCTTCTCATTGAATATGATATCTCTACTATTGATGATTTTGTGATTTTTATAATCTCATAAGAGATAACCAAAATCATTAACATCGTATCCAATAAATCTACACTTCCTGGATTTTTTTTAAGGCTTTGTTCTATTTTCTCTATCAATATTGACAAATGCTTCACAATCGAAAGTCTTCAGAAATGAATAGTTTACCTTTTTAACTATCCATCCCTCTTGTTGGTCCTAAATTTTTCACCTCACTGCTAAAGGAAGAGCTAGGCCACCTCAAATTTGGAATGGTTGGTTTTTGTTTTTGATAAGTTGGTCTTGTTGGTAAACTAAAGGATAGGTTTTTGAAGATGAAAATATGGTTGGACTGGCCAAACAATATGAATGTAGGTTCTCCTTAGCTAATGGTATAACCTTTAATGAATAGTTGGAGATATGGAAATATGAAGAAAGGAAACAACAACAATAAATGCAATGAATTACTTGTAGTGTGATAATTAAGACATAAAATGATATTTTAAGACCAAGACAAATATCTGGATACAAATCATCCAATAGGTTTCCAAATAATTGACCTTTTCACTACAACAATAAATGTTTAATAGGTTGCATGAAATAAAAAAGATTAATTAGAACAATAACTGAAAGAAGAAGGAAATGTGCATTGCACACATCACAATTTGCATCTAAGATATTATTAAAACAAATAAAAACTTTAGAAAGAAAACACAATTGTCATAAATATATATTCACTCAGTAGAGAGATTTACAATCATATGAGTAGGTCCAACCAATTCTAATACTTGAATCTTTTCAGTGAAACCTGAACCCTTCTTACATTAAAAAAATGATCTCTTTTTTCTTTTTCCAAAATGTTCGGCCACCTTTCTAGGATCTAACTCAAAATTTAAGCTTCACATTACAAGTACACCCTATCAATCAACTCAAATATCACTCCTTAATGACAATTTCTAAACATTGTTTTGAATTGAGTGAATCTGATTTGAAGCATCAATTCATAATATTCTCCTTAATTCGACCTCAAAAGAATTGTTTTTGTCAAAATAAAACAACTTATTAAAAGTGACAACAATGCCGCTAACTAGACTTAAACACAATTTCTATTAGTGCAACAAGAGCTCACATTGATAGTTGGAGTAAAACAAACTCATAGCAGGGATTCTTCCCAAGTTTTTTTTGGCTTTCAACTTCACATGGATACCCATGTGCACTCTAGATGGAAATTGAACTGGAACAGAGATAGATAAAACTCACCTAGAATTTGGTGAATTTGTGGGAAAAACGACCTCAAATACTTCATGGATTCTCTGATACCATGATACCTGTCTACAATGTGAGATTCATGGGCCCATTCCGAAAAAAACCCTCTTTCATTTTTCAAAAATGAATTTCCATATGTTCTTAAGGAGCGCCCAAAGAAAATGACAAAAACAAGGAAAACAACATTTGGTGAATTCAAGATAAATAAGATAAATAATGAAAGAGGGAATATCTTCTCTTATCAAGGATGGATTCACCATTGTAGGATTATAATCATCTATGTAAACAAAGAATAATATAAGTTTTTTCACATGTAAACGAAAAGGAAGGAATGAAATCATGAAGAAAAATGTGATCTCTTTGAAAAAACTAATGGATTGGTACCTGGTCTTTTCCTTCCACCTTTTCATTTTTTGTAGATTGGGCTCCCCCTCCAATGGAGTCTTTTGATTGCAGATTCACCAGGTGAAATATTGAAGTCATTATGTGTGTCTAGCTTTTGTTCAACATAAAAAGACATATCTGATTATTGTCATTCTCCCAGGGAAATAATGTTTCTTTGCTCCATTCCTCGACAATGGCGCCAGAAGATGTTGGTCCTAAAGACTAAACCTGACTGCTAAAGGGAATAACTAGACCACCTCAAATTTGGAATGGTTGTTTTTTTTTTTGATAAGGTGGTTTTGATGGTGAGATAAATGATAGGTTTTCGAAGATCACAATATGGTTGGACTAGTCAAACAATATGAATGTAGGTTTTCCTTAGCTAATGGTATGAACATTGATGAACACTTAGGGATATGGAAAGATAAAGAAAGGAAACAACAACAAGAAATGCAACAAATTACCTGTTGTGTGAGAAATAAGACTTAAAATGATATTTAAGACCTAGACAAATATTTGGATACAAATCATCCAACAGGTTTCCAAATAATCGACCTTTTTACTACAACAATAGTTTTTTAGCAGGTTGCATAACACTAAAAATATGAATTAGAACAATATTTGAAGAAGAAGGAAATGTACATTGAACACATCACAATTTGAATCCAATATAAGATTAAAACAAATAATGACTTGAGCAAGAAAACACAACTGTCATCAATATATATTCACTAGGTAGAGAGATTTACAATCATATGAGCAGGTCCAACCAATTATGATACTTGAATCTTTTCACTAAAAATTGAACCCTTCTTAGGTTCGAAAATCGAGCTATTTTTCATTTTTCCAAAAGGTTAGACCACCTTTCTAGGATCTAACTCAAAATTTAAACTTCACATTACAAATAGACCCTATCAATCACCTCAACTATCCCTCCTTAATCATAATTTGTAAACATTGTTTTTACTTGAGTGAATTTTATTTGAAGCATCAGTTCATAATCTTCTCCTTAATGCGACCTCAAAAGCATTGTTTTTAACAAAAGCATTTTTAGTGACATTGTAAATTAACTTCCAATCAAGTGACTCTAGAGTAAGCATTGAAGTGGAATATCCTATATTTATTTTTTTCCCATTAATAATGTGGAAACCACTAGCTAATCACTTTGTTTCTTTTCCTTTACCGGAGAATCTTGGAGTATTTTTTATTTATAAACAATCAAAATATATATTTTTCTTTCAGTAGCATCAACATGGCATAGATTCAACACAATCCTAGTATTATCTTTGTAATGATCTTTAAAATTCCTGAGAGAATTCAAAAATTGAGTGTGCTACAAAGAAAAAATGAATTTTGAAGGAAAGCGCATAAAAGGCATGAAAGTTTTAGAAATATAGGGAATATCTCTAACGATATAAGAGTTGTGATTCTAACAAATCCATATCCCACAAAATTCTCCAAAACAAATTCACAAAGTTCTTCTATAAAAGATTGAGGCTTTGTCAACATAAGGCGCAACGTCGTTACAACAATATACTCATTAAAACTTCAATATGTCAATTGTTTGAATAAACCTAGGTGGGGAGGATAACACTCATTTTCATAACTACTAGGTCTAGACCCAACAAAAAAATATCATTCCTTATATGTTAAACGACCTCTAAATCATATAAAAAGTGCAATATTTCGAAGATGAACCTAAATCCAAATATAAAACATCATAATTTAGGATCAAAATCATATTCAAAATGCTAAATAAATAATCATTTCATGCCCCCAAAAAGATGGCCCCATCTCCACTACCTTCATATAAGAATTACAAAGGAGCGACAATATTTACCTTAGGTTCCCTATTTCTCATTTCAATAATTCCAAAGAAACCTAAAGGAGGTGTGGCTATGTTCCATCCTATAGTGAATAGTGAAAGAAGAATTATATAGTCCCTTTTGTCAATAGTATTATTAAAAGTAGGACACAAACACAAATTGGAATTGTTAGTTAGGTTTCTTAAATTCTAAAACATTCACATATTGGATGTGTTAATCATTTTTCTTATCAAGGGGAACTATGAATGATCTCATGTGATCTACCCTAGCCCTTGGTGATTCCATAAAATATTCAAGATAAAATATCCATAAAACATTTAAAGAATGCAAACCAGCTAAAGAAAATGTTGGTTGATTACCTTCTCATTGAATATGATATCTCTACTATTGACGATTTTGTTATTTTTATAATCTCATAAGAGATAACCAAAATCATTAACATCGTATCCAATAAAGCTACACTTACTGTATTTTTCTTAAAGCTTTTTTCTATTTTCTTTATCAATATTGACAAATGCTTCACAACCAAAAGTCTTCAGAAATGAATAGTTTACCTTTTTAACTATCCCTGCCTCCTGTTGGTCCTAAATTTTGCACCTAACTGCTAAAGGAAGAGCTAGGCCACCTCAAATTTGGAATGGTTGGATTTTGTTTTTGATCAGTTCGTGTTGTTGGTCAACTAAAGGATAGGTTTTCGAAGATGAAAATATGGTTGGACTGGCCAAACAATATGAATGTAGGTTCTCCTTAGCTAATGGTATAACCTTTAATGAATAGTTGGAGATATGGAAATATGAAGAAAGGAAACAACAACAATAAATACAATGAATTACTTGTAGTGTGAGAATTAAGACTTAAAATGATATTTTAAGACCAAGAAAAATATCTGGATACAAATCATCCAATAGGCTTCCAAATAATTGACCTTTTCACTACAGAAATAAATGTTTAATAGGTTGCATAAAATAAAAAAGATTAATTAGAACAATAATTGAAAGAAGAAGGAAATGTGCATTGCACACATCACAATTTGCATCTAAGATAAGATTAAAACAAATAAAAACTTTAGAAAGAAAACACAATTGTCATAAATATATATTCACTTGGTAGAGAGATTTACAATCATATGAGTAGGTCCAACCAATTCTAATACTTGAATCTTTTCAGTAAAACCTGAACCCTTCTTACATTAAAAAATTGATCTATTTTTTCTTTTTCCTAAATGTTCGTCCACCTTTCTACGATCTAACTCAAAATGTAAACTTCACATTACAAGTAGACCCTATCAATCAACTCAAATATCACTCCTTAATCACAATTTCTAAACATTGTTTTGAATTGAGTGAATCTGATTTGAAGCATCAATTCATAATACTCTCCTTAATTCGACCTCAAAAGAATTGTTTTTTATCAAAATACAACAACTTATTAAAAGTGGCAACGACTCCCCTAACTAGACTTAAACAAAATTTCTATTAGTGCATCAAGAGCTCACATTGATAGCTAGAGTAAAAAAAACTCGTAGCAGGGATTCTTCCCAAGTTTTTTTTGGCTTTCGACTTCACATGGATACCCATGTGCACTCTAGATGGAAATTGAACTGGAACATAGATAGATAAAAATCACCTTGAATTTGGTGAATTTCTGGGAAAAACGACCTCAAATACCTCATGGATTTTCTGATACCATAATACCTGTCTACATTGTGAGGTTCATGGGCCCATTCTTAAAAAAACCCTTTTTCATTTTTCAAAAATGAATTTCCATATGTTCTTAAGGAGTGCCCAAAGAAAATGACAAAAACAAGGAAAGCAACCTTAACACAAACTATGTAATGATGAATCCAAAGGAAAAATTTCATGAAATTGAGTCCACATGAGCATGCATACACATGAAGGCTACAACAAAGAATTTTCAAATATTTCTAAACATTTAAATAATTAAAACAATGTGCGTTACAATTGTTTGCAAGAACATGCATGTTCTTGCAATCAATGTTTTTTTGTACTAAAAAGGTGTGGTCAACCTTCTATAAGCTCAGTAATGATAAATCAAGATGACCTATGTTATTAACCCAAATTAGAACATGCAATAACCTTCCAAGAAAGAAAGAAAATGGTGCAAAGTCAATAGAAGGGTAAGAACAATTCAAGCTTACTCATCAAACCATGGAGAAGAGATTGAGAAAAAAAATCATACTTTACATATGTCTAGGCTAAAGGAGGGAAATATCATAGGTTGAGACCTAATTTTCTACATTGGCTGCAACCGGGGATACAAATTTCTTGTGAGGTGCTAAGAATAGTAGACTAGGTGCCTTACTTTAATTTCTATCCCTTTGTCACCAACTGATTTCACTCTATTTACCAACCCTTTTACAAGTCTTATTTCAACTAAAACTTACATATATAGATATACCCTAGTGCCTTCATTGGGATATGGATTCTTTTATTCACACTAAACTACTGCAAACCAAATGCTCAGAAAAACGATCTTATTCTCCTACTCTAATTTGCTGAAAATTTCTACTCATGTATAAGCATATTTCCATAGTAACCATTCAAGAAATTTGTTGATTGACATACCTTATTGTATGAAAACTTGCAAAGAAAAAAAAGGTGCAACATGAGTTTCATATTCAATCTATACTCGTCGTTGCAAATGGATGTCAAAGTAAAATTTGTAACATTTGGTAGCTTTGAAAAAAAAATCGATGCAATCAACTATTGGATAATAAAATTATCAAACCACTACCTTTTCTTGCTATGCAAAATCAATGAACTGTATTGGAATATCCTCATTTTTCACTGATCCATTTTTTATGCAAACATCTTTCTTCTACAAATATAAAAGAGAAACTGGAAAATGTTGCAATTTGTCTCCATGGATCTTCAGGTCTTGAATTGAAATATGATCTTGATAAAATGTTTTAATGCTCCTTTCAAGTTCTTTGTTAAAACAATCATATACTAATTTGTTGTTATTATGTCTAATCCATGCTGATAGAAAACTTTTGTTCTCGAAACCATTTTGTAATTTGGAGACACAACTACCATAAGTGATATCTGATTCTTTGTGGACAATTGATCTCATGTCCTCATGAAACTGTTGGTCAAATTGTTTCTATGCTAAATATACAACCTTAACAACACTTTTATCCTCTTTCTCAAATAAATACATTTCATAAATAATAAATAGATCATAAGAATTAGGAGCAGTAAGATGTCCTAGAAATTGCTGACACTCATCAATTTTGGCATCATAAGAAAAAAAATATTTCTTATCAGTTATATGAGAAGCAAGGTGTTTTGGAATCAAATCTTCTGCTTCCAACAATTGATCATTACCTTTTGCAAAATTAGCTTCTTGAAAATCTCCAAGAAAATTTAAAGCATAATCATCCCTTTGTGCGTAAATAGAAAACATTTATATTGAAAATGAAGAATAATCTTGATGATATAAATTCCCTAAATATTGTATAGTAGAAATATTTGACTCGATAATTTTAAGATATTGAGGAAAATTAAAATCTAAAAATATTGGATCACAATACTGAAAATGATGTAAACCCAAATCTGATCTTTGACGTTCATGTTCTTCCTCGTGCTCTTGATCTCAAATTCGGTCACATGCCCAAAAATTCTCCTCAATCTCTCTAGCATCAACAAATAACTCACCTAGTGACATGATGATATCCTTTCTCTGAAATAAAAAACAAGATCAAGGTGTTGAGCTTTTATATAATACAACATTACATCAGTTTCAGAAGGCTAAATAACCTTAGGGATATTGTAATAAAAACCATGAAGCCTCCTCTTGAATGTGGTAAGAACTATGTCCTCCTTCCTCTTTAAATCATTTAATTCAATCAAGTATTGATCAAAATATTTGTTTTCACCACAATATTTAAAAAATGCAGCATGAAAATCAGTTCACGATTCTATTGAATCGACCTTTAAGCTTCTAAGCCATATCCTAGGTTCTCCATACAAGGATTGATAAAATGTTGTCATTAAAAAATCCTCATGGATGATTTGTAAAAGATCAGTGAATCATTCAAAAGAAACCATGTGTTTCTCGATTGTCACATGATCTTCTCCCTTGAACCTCGGATGGTAATCTAAAAAATTGGGAGGGTAGTCATGGAGGACAAAAGGAGGTTTCAGAGGTTTATATCCTTTCTTGATATTGGATTGAACATAAGTGACTTGGCCACAAAATGGATCAGTAATGACTTGAGGAGGTAATAAATCATCTTTATTATTCAGAGATTTACAAGATGGGCCAACTTTAGGAGGAATTGAGATATGTACACGGCTATTGGGTTTAAATGAAGGAATGAGATTAAGATCAATAATGAAAGAGGGAATATCTTCTCTTCTCAAGGATGGATTCACTATTGTAGGATTATAATCATCTAAGTAAACAAAGAATAATATAAGTTTTTTCACATGTAAACGAAAAGGAAGGAATGAAATCATGAAGAAAAATATGATCTCTTTGAAAAAACTAATGGATTGGTACCTGGTCTTTTCTTTCCACCTTTTTATTTTTTGTATATTGGGCTCCCCCTACAATGGAGTCTTTTGATTGTGGAGTCACCAGGTGAAATATTGAAGTCATTATGTGTGTCTAGCTTTTGTTCAACATAAAAAGCCATATCTGATATTTGTCATTCTCCCAAGGAAATAATGTTTCTTTGCTCCATTACTTGACAATGGTGCTAGAATATGTTGGTCCTAAAGTCTGCACCTGACTGCTAAAGGGCATAACTAGACCACCTCAAATTTGGAATGGTTGGTTTTTTTTGTTGATAAGGTGGTTTTGTTGTTGAGATAAATGATAGGTTTTGGAAGATGAAAATATGGTTGGACTAGTCAAACAATATGAATGTAGGTTTTCCTTAGCTAATGGTATGAACATTGATGAACAGTTAGGGATATGGAAAGATAAAGACAGGAAACGACAACAAGAAATGCAACAAATTACCTGTTGTGTGAGAATTAAGACTTAAAATGATATTTTAAGACCTAGACAAATATTTGGATACAAATCATCCAATAGGTTTCCAAATAATTGACCTTTTTACTACAAAAATAGTTTTTTAGCAGGTTGCATAACACTAAAAAAATGAATTAGAACAATATTCGAAGAAGAAGGAAATGTACATTGAACACATCACAATTTGAATCCAATATAATATTAAAAAAAATAAAGACTTGAGAAAGAAAACACAACTGTCATCAATATGTATTCACTAGGTAGAGAGATTTACAATCATATGAGCAGGTCCAGCCAATTCTGATACTTGAATCTTTTCACTAAAAACTGAACCCTTCTTAGCTTCGAAAATCGATCTATTTTTCCTTTTTCCAAAAGGTTATACCACCTTTCTAGGATCTAACTCAAAATTTAAACTTCACATTACAAACAGACCCTATCAATCAACTCAACTATCCCTCCTTAATCACAATTTGTAAACATTGTTTTTACTTGAGTGAATTTGATTTGAAGCATCAGTTCATAATCTTCTCCTTAATGCGACCTCAAAAGCATTGTTTTTATCAAAAGCGTTTTTAGTGACATTGTAAATTAACTTCCAATCAAGTGAATCTAGAGTAAGCATTGAAGTGGAATACCCTATATTTAATTTTTTCCCATTAATAATGTGGAAACCACTAGCTAATCACTTTGTTTCTTTTCCTTTACCGGAGAATATTGGAGTATTTTTTATTTATAAACAATCAAAATATATATTTTTCTTTCAGTAGCATCAACATGTCATAGATTCAACACAATCCTAGTATTCTCTTTGTAATGATCTTTAAAATTCCTCAGAGAATTTAAAAATTGAGTGTGCTACAAAGAAAAAATGAATTTTGAAGGAAAGGGCATAAAAGGCATGAAAGTTTTAGAAATATCGGGAATATCTCTAATGATATAAGAGATGTGATTCTAATAAATCCATATCCCACAAAATTATCCAAAACAAATTCACAAAATTCTTCTATAAAAGATTGAGGCTTTGTCAACATAAGGCGCAACATTGTTACAACAATATACTCATTAAAACTTCAATATGTCAATTGTTTGAATTAAACCTAGGTGGGGAGGATAACACTCTTTTTCATAACTACGAGGTCTAGACCCAACAAAAAAATATCATTCCTTATATGTTAAACGACCTTTGAATCATATAAAAAAGGAAATATTTCGAAGATGAACCTAAATCCAAATATAAAACATCATAATTTAGGATCAAAATCATATTCAAGATGCTAAATAAATAATCATTTCATGCCCCCCAAAACATGGCCCCATCTCCACTACCTTCATATAGGAATTACAAAGTAGCGACAATATTTACCTTAGGTTCCCTATTTCTCATTTCGATAATTCCAAAGAAACCTAAAGGAGGTGTGGCTATGGTCCATCCTATAGTGAATAGTGAAAGAAGAATTATATAGTCCCTTTTGGCAATAGTATTATTAAAAGTAGGACACAAACACAAATTGGAATTGTTAGTTAGGTTTCTTAAATTCTAAAACATGCACATATTGGATGTGTTAATCATTTTTCTTATCAAGGGGAACTATGAATGAGCTCATGTGATCTACCCTAGCCCGTGGTTATTCCATAAGAAAATGTGTAGTGTCATGACACATTAAATAATCATTTGAGAGCATTAGCATGACCATAGAATTTGTAAATATGAAACCACATGAAAAATGATCAATGCTTTGAATATTACACACTTCTAATTGGAAATCTTGATATTCTATAGAAAATAAAGAGCATTGTGGTAACAGAGAATTTAGAATACTACTATATAGTTTAAGAAAAATATTTAGATACTTTTTCATTACTTTCATATTGGTAAGAGATTATACCATAAATCTCTTGAAACAAAGACAATAACATATTTTAAATAATTGTTGACATTGGAGAAAATCTACAAAGATAAAGGTGATGTGCAATACAATAGATGGATAAAAATGTGTAAAGGGATCCAATCCTTGTTGGAGTAAAAGTTAAAAGTTCACAATTTTAAAACTGTGTAATATAGAAGACCAAAACCTAGACTAAGGGAAAGTGACTCAATCATCATATTAATAGTTCACCATCATCTATAAACCAAACTCTAGATGCAAAAACTAAATGACATTAATGTAATAGTATTTCATCAACAATGCCAACATAAATATCTAAATTATTACAACTTCAAGAAAAATAAAATACAAATCAATAAATATGTAAGTCAAAATTGAACATATATCAATATCAATCTTAAATATATGAAAATTTTCTTTTCTAGTAATACCTAAAATCCCTACATTATCTAATTCCATATACTCAATCAAAATTAAAGAAAGAAATGGTGCTATATCATATCTTTATTTAGAAAAGAAAAAACATTAAATAAAATAAAAATATATATTTAGTTCAAAAAATAAAAAATTATCTTTAATTTGAAATCAAAACCGACAAAAAACTTCAAATGCATGCACGCACGCACGAAACCTTTGAGAATTTGTTATATTTAATTAAAAAAAAAAATTATGTTTAATTCGAAAAAATAACTGACCACTAGTCAGTTATTTCATCCATTAGACATAATTCGAAAATTATGTCTTTGGCATATCATCCATTGGTCATCTCATTGCATATATACTATGCCCATTCTTATGATGTGCCTTCAAGCCAAGAATACAAATTATTTGTGGCCTACTCACTCTCCATGCCCTATGCCACTATAAATTATAAATTAGAATAACAACACAATTTATTTCTATTATTATTATGTATATTTTCTATTAAAAGCTAAGTTGATAAAGGATTACATTATGAATAATAGATTTGTAAGAAATTTCTCACCCTAAATTTATATAATGTCATTAATAATCAATGTCTATTACTATTATTAACCTAGATTTTAGTTATAAATTGATATTAGAGTAACAATTTGTTGAGGTACTATAGTCTGTCTAGGAGATTGACACCATTTCCAAGTGACCTATAAAGCTCTTTAATGAAATAATACTAATGTGTTCATTACTATAACATTTTTAATTATTGTCATAGTAACTAATTATTTTTGTATTGAGTAATATATTTTATTTTAGGAAGTTGGTGTCATTTTAAAGTCCACAAGAGAAAATATTTCATTATTAAGTCTAGGTTTACCCTTGAATTGATCAAAATAAATTACGAATTAGAATAACAATAAAATTTGTTTCTACTATTATTTGTATTTTTGTATTAAAAACTAAGTAACCTATCGAGGTTTACTTCATCAATAATAGATTAATATATGAGAAATTTCTTGCCTATAAAGTTATTTAATGAAACTGATCTTAATAATGTGTTCAGTGTTTATTTTTAATTTTTTGATAAATTTATTATCTATAAAGTTATTTAATGTCATTGTTGTTAATATTGTATTTAGAGTACTATATTTTATTATAGGAAGTTGGCACCTTTTTAAAGTCTACAAGAGAAAATATTTCATTATTAAGTCTAGGTTTACCCTTCAATTGATCTTAATAATGTCTTCAATCTTTATTATTAATTTTTTTAACAATCAAAATCAATTAAGAATTAAATAGCAACAAAGTAGTACAATTTGTTTTTTTTCAAATACGAGAGGGGACACAGAAAAGTGAGTGAACTAAATATTGCAAGTGCTCAATGTTTATTCATGAAGTGTTTGAACATATTATATTGAAAAGAACATATTAATATTCCTCTAAAACTTAGATTCTTTACATAATTTCTATTATCATTAATATTTGTATCTCTGTATTAAAGCAAAGTTTATCAAAAATTGACTCGTGAATAATAGTTTGTGTAAGAAATTTCTTACCTATAAATTTGTTTAACGACAAAGTAATTGTGTTTGTTACTATTATTAGCCATTTTGCTAATTGATACTAAGTAACTATTTTATCTGTGTTGAGTATAATGTTCACAGCACTTTAAAGTTTGCAAGTTATTTAACTATCAAAATCAAATTATTATGAATTAGAATGCAACATAGTAGTACAATTTGATTTATATCAGCTATAACAATGAACATTAGGGGAAACTCACTTGATACTATATTGCAAGAGTCTAGTATTTATTCAGGAAGTGTTTAAACTTTTTATATTGAAAATAACACTAATTAGCTACTTCAATATAGTTTTAATAGACCAAATCTAGAAAATATTTTTAAGTGCATTATTGGATTTGATTATGCAAGGTTGATATACTGAGAAATTATGTTGATATAAACAAATCATTGAAAAGTTAAATATTGAATGGTGTCATGTAATTTGCATAAAGCATCATCACATGAATACATTGAAGTTGAGCCAAAATTTTCATATATGTATTAAATAATATAAAACTCCTCAAAAAATAATATGAAAATAATATTTGATATACAACAAACATTGAAAAAGTGTATCTTCATGTATATTATTAGATCCTTCAGAGGACAAAATTACATTCATGAATCATCTCCACATGATCTCATGGTATCCGCTCGAGTAGATCAAGTACAACTTCTACACAACATGTGTTTATCTTGGTCTTCCTGCAATGTTTTTTCTTTGGCATCCATGCCCAAACAATGGTATTAATTGGAATAGATTCAAATTCCATGTCATCAGGATTTGGTACCCAATATTGTTCTAATAGTTTTCCTGTGTATTTCCCTGAACTAGGCTTCCACCAATCAACCTTTACATGAAGAGTCTCACTTTGATCATCTTGGAAGATATTCGAGGTGGCTTTTTCCATACAAATCATCTCCCCTTCATCCTTGTTGTAACATCCCTGTCATTACGACAACAACTCTCTAACAGGTGCAATTTTTTTATTTTTTTTGTATATTTTTTTTTGTTTAAGGTGTGTTCGCATGTGTAAAAAAGAACATACACACACTTGACCCTACGTCACCACACGACAACCAACAAGATGTAACCACGATGGACACAACCAGAAGGCTTAAGGCGCACAACAGGTGACTTCAAACGTTTAACGACATACTGGGTTATGCACGGTACAAACACAAAAGGAAGAATCCATAGTAGTAGATTTTACCATTTCTGCACAGGAAATGAGGGTGTTTAATCTTAGTTCTCTGCTCCGGAGAGAGAGAAGGTCAGATAGGCTCCTGGCTGACTGCTCAGGCAAAAACTAGTAATCTCTGTCAGGTGTGTCGCAAGAGTTGAAACCCTACCTTTAAAGGGCTCGAGACTCTTGATACGACACATGATTCTTTACACCAAAATAATCACACACACAGGATTATATATTAGGCTACACGGAGGTGTCTACATCCCTCCCAACACGAGCATACCACGCAATGAAATTACCACAGCCAAGCACAACAATAAGTAAATGAGCAACCACGTCCTCTATTGGAGGCGCAAGGCAAAAGGACTCAGATATCGACCAACCAAACAAGACAAGGTATTGTATACGCATCAACTGTGATTGATTACAGACCAATTACTCCATTTAAAATTCATTAACCAACGAGTACCTTTATCATAAGGTAAATCCAATTAATCTCAATTCCCCATTTATTAAGTCATAAAATCTTAATTTTACTTAGTTCAAGGGCATTACAATTGTATGCTATCGCTAACAGTGAAAATGATAATAGCGTCGCCATGAAATGATGCCCATAATACCTTCTATATCACAATGGCTTGCAATAATCACAATCATCTTGCCTTACATAAAACATTACACCACTTTACCTTAACGTTACATTACAATGCATTACTGTACATTAACACTCCATTTCATTTCAATACATCCCAGTACATTATATTAGCACTTCACTTACCATTCATTACATTGCGATTCATGACGTTCCATCAAATTACCTTTCATTAAAATAACATTCCAGATAGAAAATAGTGACATTACTTTTTATATGATTTCTAACACTAACTTTACCCTCTACATTATAGGGGAAAAACATTACTCTTACAATTTCAAAAATAATAATTACCATGACATTACCCTTCCAATGACAATGTAAATTACCCTTACAACGCATTTAAGATAGGATAAAAACAATCAAATTTAAAATAAGGTATTAAAAACAATCAAATTTAAGATAGGATAAAAGCAATTATTAATGTTTTTTTTAGATAGGATAAAAGCAATTATTAGGACCAATCAATATTATGTATTAAATTTAAGAGAGAAAAAAAAAACAATTGATAAAAAAAAACATTCTTAAAAGACTTTAATAATAACCCACATCCTTAAATATAAGTCATGTTAATAGGATGCGTCTTAAGAGAAATTAATCTTGTGTTATCCCAATAAGTATTCAGATTTCCTTTGCATTTTTATTCTTAACTACTACTGTTTTATGATTAATTATTTCACAATTTTTATTTATTGATAATAAAAAATTAAGTTTATTTTATAGCTATAAAAAGTTTTAACCACAACTTCTTAATAACCTATGATCTATATCATATTTACAGTCAATATGTAAAACTCGTAAAACTGAAGATCCATCTGAAAACAAAGAGATAATATATCTTCTCTTATCCTAACAAGGCTTCTAAAGGAGCGGCTGAGAGATGGTTCGAGCATCTGGTGCACAAAAATAGGAGTGATGGTTCTGGTTATAAGGAAACGATGTTGATCAATCAACGACAAAAAGGAAGGACACAGAGTACAAACAATTATGGTTTATGTTGTGTAATTTACTTTTCTCAGAGCCCATAATCGTAGTTCCAGCAAGCATTCCAATGTGCAGAAATTGGGCGAATTCAAGAAAATTCATTGATGACCATGCTAACCTAAAATTTCATGATAACCATATTTAAAAACACCCTTAGACATATAAATACACCCATAGATGTGAAAAAAAATGAATTGCCAGAACAGTAAATGAATCGCCAGAACAATAAAACAGAACTTGCCAGACACATAAAACGAATTGCCAGAACAGTAAATGAATCGCCAAAACAGTAAAAACGAATTTGCCAAACACATCAAAAGAATTGCCAGAACAGTAAACGAATCACCAGAACAATAAAAACGAATTTTCTAGACACATAAAACAAATTGCCAGTGAAATGAATTGCTAGAACAGTAAACAAATCAACAGAACAGTAAAAGCGAATTTGCCCACAAAAATTTATAACGCCCTCAGTCATCTAAGAATGCCTAGGGTAGTATAAAAATGCCCACAATGATTTGGATCGCCCACAGGGATACCAAACGCCCTCTGTAAGATTTAAACGCCCACGACAATGTAAAAACACCCAATAGAAAAGTAAAAACACCCATAGTAAAATGCATAACACCCACAGAGAGGTAGAACACCCATGGCAAGGTAAAAGCGCCCCCGACAGTATAAGAATGCCTACGGAAAAGTAAAAACGCCCCAGCAATATAAAAACGCCCAGGGAAATGTAAAAAAAAACGCCCCGGCAATATACAAATGCCCAACATTCAACAATAAGGAGAGGGTTTTAAACTCACCCACACGTAAAAATGTAGACCAACATAACTCAAGTAGTGCATGGTAGGAGACTGCGTAGAACCCCAGCAAGGTCATTGAAAGGCCTGCCTTGGTTGATCAGCTCAGGGCGCGAGGGAATTACAACAAGGTAAACACGCACACGGAGGAGAAGGCAGTGCCAAATTTTTTTTTACAACAGATACTATATCATAAAACCCTTTTGCATTCTATCTTACCAAATTAAAAATCATACCGTTGCCTCAAATCCCACCGCGATGTCGTCTGTGCTCCGTGTCACGCCTTCTCCGTGCCGCTCCCACTCGTCGACCGTAGATATTACATCGGTACCTCCCATCCAAATGCTAGGGGTACTCTTCTTCCCCCTTAGCCCCCCAAGCCGCAAAGGGGCCACAAACAGTCCAGATGGTATACGTAGCTTCCCAGCTCGCCTCCAAGGCTGAGCTACCACTCTATTACCAGCTGAGAAATTCCCAACTCCTCACAAGCAATCAGTCCAGTCCCAATTCGATAGCATAACAATACCTAAAATCCCGATCCCCTTTTCCCCTCATCCCCCTTTCTTTTATAGAGTTTTGAGCCCCACATTTATTTTTTAAGTTTTAAAGAAAACCCGCCAAAAATTCTCTATTGTACAAGTGTCATTCATCCCCCACCTTTCTCCAAAATTAATTTCTTTAACTTATTAATTGTCTAGGTTTCATTTATTACTTAATTTCCCTATTTTTATTAATCCCTTCCCCTTTTTGTTTAAAATCAAAAAGGTAAGTGCGATAATCAATCTTTTCATTTTATTTTTAAATTCATAATAATTTTTTTTAACTCTCCCACATCAAATAATTTCATTACTTGTTAATTGCCTATGTTTCCTTTATTACTTTGTTTCCCTATTTTTATTAATCCCTTCTTTTTTTTGTTTAAAACCAAAAAGGTAAGTGCGCTAATTAATCTTTTCATTTATTATTTATTTAATATTTTTTTTTTGTTCTTCCACAAGTTAGGAATTAATTTCTTCCTTGTAAAATTTTAAAACCATTAGTTTTAATTTAAATCTTACCCTCGTCATCGCCACAGGAATTTTATGAAGACCCAACTATTACTTAGGTGGGTTTGTGTTTGAATTGTTATTTTTATTCCAGGGTCTGTTCTTAAGGTTAGACTAAAATTTTACCCTAAAAATTTTAGACTTAGTACTTAGGTTCTAAACTAGGCGACATTGGGTTAGCGAAGTTGTTTAAGGATTTCTTAAGGCATTATTGTCTTAGGGCTATTTAGGTTTGTTTCATTCATCCACATCAATGCGACGTGCCCTTCAGGACGCACCACATGCTCCAAGGGTGCCACTCGCCTCATTCGTTTCCTTTGCACGA
>JASDQU010198358.1:4444-17040 GCA_032191745.1 Picea mariana
TGTACACCCTAGTAGTGTCAGGGGGGTCTTGGAGATATTACACACTCACCTAAGTAATTATTTTCCTAAATTTTATAGTCTGATGTTGAGGGTGCTTCCACAGATGAGAATATTCTCTCTTGAGAATATTTCCCTACAAATTAGGGATCCTCCTACAAAATAGGGTGCTTTCCCTATTCATTTCAGAGTTAGTTACACCTCAATTAGACTAGTGTAGGTTGCTCATTCATGTCAACCTTGGTTTTATCACCAAAAATTGCATGTTCACTTCAATTCCTCACTAGGAGTGAAAATATATCATGCATGTGGCCAAGAGAGTGCATATCTTGTGATTTCACATGTTTCTCTCATTTCCACACATGTGACTCAGTTAATTGATGATTGCATGGAACAATTAACTAGGACTAGGTGGAAAATTACTCTGGTTTCTCTCAGTGAGCATATAGATATCTCTAGATCACTACTATGGTGCATTAACTTATCCATGTAGAGTATATCATGCGTATTATTACTATTTACTCATTCGGTTAATACAATTCATTCTTTTTCTCTCCTCTCTTCTCTCTCTCACACAAGTTTGTGTGACTTTTCTACTAGCTAGATTCAATGTGAAAAATTCACAATTAGGAAGGTGCCCATATGGTCGAATAATAATTAGGGATGTATCTAGGTTATGTTTTGAGTCATTATCTAATCTCTCCAACTTGTCATGGTGGATTTCATGATATATTGATATGGTATTCTTGACTTAGTGAAAGGGTTCATTGAGTGGATTTGTAGAATATGTAAAGTTGTGGTTATGCATACTTATATGTTTGGTTGAATTATGTGAATGCATGATGGTGATAAAATTGTAGATATAGTGAAAAATAGTTCATTACAAATAAAAAATGTTAAAAAATAAAAGTGATTGGATTATTTGTGTCATAATTTCGTGATCATTTCAGGTGTTATTGTAAATATAGTAATGAAAAGATTGTGTTCATGAATAATCATGTTTTTTTTGATTGAATGAAATATATATTAATACGTAAAACTTTCACGTACTTTTCTTGGATGTCTCCATGAAATTAATCCATAATGAAGACTAGTTGCTACCACATGCAATGGCCAATCATTAAGAAACGTTTCTCATACTAGTGAATTTGATTTTTTGTGATGGATAGATTCAAATTTTTTATGATAACACCTCATGGTAACTATAATATATGATACAAGTGAGATGATGGATCTATGTAGTAAGGTTAGATGATTATCTCTATAATCTTGAAAGTATAGGGAGGATGCTACGATGATGAAATTGGAACCCTATGATATGCTTTGATCACCTTGAGCTAATTATTGTTTTGAGGGAACCAATGGGATTCCTTGGTAGTAAAACTCTAGAAGTATTCATTCTTCTTGCATGTGAACCTTGGTAAATGATTGAACACCCAAGGGAATATTTAGTAGAGAATGGAATGTCTAAGCCTACAAGGGTGAGTGGATTTAAGGAAGAGGGGACTTGAATGAATCTACTATGTGATATTTGTCACATATGCTATCTTAGATCATGAGGAAATATATGTTGGGCGTGTTATAGGAGATGGTGAGATTAATCTCACTCATGGTAGACATGTAAAGTGAAAATATATTTATAAAGATAATTATAGGGATGAAATTGCATACCATGTCTTGTGTTTCAAATATATGTGATTCCCTCATGAAATTATAATTTCTATGGATGGAATAATTGTGGTATAGAAATGGATATGATGTGCATGATTTACTTGATGATTGTTGTAGGTATACATCACAATATTGATACCTTGGTGGCATATCAAGCAATGAAAGGATATATTGTACATTGATATCCAAGACAATAAAAAATGCAAGATTGAAAATGAAAGAATAACATTGTAGATACGACTAATGAATGGATACATCAACTCATTGTTGGAAAGAAGGAAAGGGTCATCAAGGATGGTGTTATTTGAAGGGGGAGGGTATTGCAATATCTGTGATTTTGAACACTAAAATACAATATGTAAAATATTGTGTTATTTGTATCATATGGATTATGTGAATAAACAATACTACATTTGGGGTCAAAAAATGGAATTTATTACGACATTAATCTCGACATAAACCTTTTGTGTCAAAATTTCCTCAAAATTGGATGTAACTAACAAAAACTCCCTAAATTCACCTAATTGACATTTCTAAACATTGTAGTATCACAATGAGGTTCAAGACTTGACTTTGTGCTTTAGGTTTGAATTTGGAATATATCACTTAGCACACATCATTTTATCAACATTAGTGTTGACATTTTATCCACCTTAAAACATTGACACACATATGTATATACATTTATTCTATTACATCATTCATTTCAAGGTAGGGAACATATGATTCATATGAGGTGACTACTCATCTCTGAAGGTTGGGGTCTGAAATCAATTTATGAGTTGTATTAATTATTATTGGTAGTGTTATTGTTCAAAATTTCACTACGTGGACCATAATTATGATATCCTAAAGGAAACTACTAGGCAAGACACCTACTATCACCTTGGTGGCCTTGCCCCTCACTTCAAGCTATGGAAAAGGATCATAGCCTAGGGGGGTAAAGATAAACTAAAACAAGACATTGTAATATGGGAGAGCAATATTGACTTATTTATATTTAGGGATACCCCCTAGGATATTAACCTTTTCCATAGTTTGAAGTGAGAGGTGTTTCCACTTCATGGGAAATACTCCCAAAACCACCCTTCTACTAGTGTGGTGTGTTCTATGTTGCAAGAGATACCTTACCCATGTCATCCAGATGCATAAATTTTCCTCCAGATACATAATGATCTAACCTCATATAGTTTTTCCTTAGTTCTTCATATGACTTATCCATGGTATATAAGCTCCTATCTCATACATCTCATATACCATATGCACTTACAGATGGTATACTATGCTTTCACTGCATGTGGTCATGGAATTTTGGTTTAGCTTGTTCACTTCACTTGTGTTATTTTCTTGTGTATGGGTTTCTTTCTTAGACATGGTGTGATGGTTTCTTATCTGGTTGTGAGAATGGTAAAAATTAAGTGTGATATGATAATAATTCATAACTTTAACAATTTTATTATATTTTTTGTTGTACCATGGGGGACATAATTTTCCTTTAGATAAGTGTCGTCATGTCTTGGGTCAATTTGTACTACTAGGGATTTGGTTAAGGTATCATGATTCATATCCTAATACATACTTAACTCTTTACATGATTTGTAAACTACCGTGGATATTCCACTAGAGCAATCTGTCACAACATATTTTAAACTATTCTAAAATCTTAGATTTTGCAATTTATGTCCTTAGATCCCAGGTTAGTTAATTACTATCTTTGCTTGAATTTATGAAATAAATAAGTTATGAAAATGAAAGAAATGATAAAAATACCATGCCATCCACACACAAATAAACACAAGATATATCCCGGGAAACCCACTACAAGAAAAAACCTAGCTAGAAGGTGAGGCCTATGCTCTACTCTCTTTTCTTCAGTTATGGAAATGCAACTACAAATAAATAGGCACTCACTGTGGAGTTTCCTTTGACATAGTGGCCTCTATGGATGCTAAAAAATATCTCCTCCTCTATCATTCTCTCAAAATACATATCCTAGGTTTTGTACTCAACTATGGAACAAATACAATACAAAAGAATGGAACCCTTTATCCCCCTAGCAACTCGATATTTATAATAGCCTAATATCCATATAGGGTAACTAATGTTTTGACTTCCTCAACCCTCAATTAGTGATCATATTTGGAGCTTATGGAATAATATTGAAATTCCACATGTGGCTATCCTCCTGTGTGTGAATAATGGCAGCTCATGAGGCATCCACTCGTACCATGGTGGTCAACACGATATGTCAACTTGCATGAGGCATAACTTTTGCATACGAGCTCCAATTGAGGCATTTTATTCACAGTCATAAATGTCTCAGAGTGTAGAGTATCGTCGAGGTTTTGGGTGCAAGTTATAGACACTGTAACCCCCAAAAATTCCATTTAATTCATTAAAATGGATTTGGAAGGCTCCTAGAACACTCTTCTATATACCTATAACAACTCATCCACCCGTTTTTTTTTTTTAATTTTTAGCACATCCCTCTAAGGATGAATTTAATCCCACTAATTCATCACATAGATTATTGTCTCATAAGAAAAAAAAAATCTTCTTACTTGAACTAATATTTTTTTTTGGTTTGGTTGACACTTACCAATGAGATATTTGATCTAGATTTATGCACATTGATGATGAATACTTCCAATCCTTAATCAAGTGGTACTAGTTTGATCTCTACATGAAGATAAAACCCCTCATATAATTGTAAAGGCTTCCAAACACTATACCCCACACATCAATGGGTACTACATCTAACTCCACTTCATCAATAAAATATGCACTTATAGAAAATTTGATCTTAAATTGATTTGTGACCTTTATCTCTGCATCCTTGTTTACCCACTCTGGTGGATATGGGATAGGATGATCATGAACCAATAAACCATGCTTGCTGACTAGATCGATTGACCTATGAAATTGAATCGAATAGAGCTTCAAAGGAATCAAATAGAGCTTCAAAGGAATAAAATAGAGCATATATCCTTTTCTTCTTGACCTAGATCTTGATATGGAAGTGTTTTTTCATTTCCTCTCTTCCTTGTGATGAAGGCTACTCAAATTCACCTCCTTCTGCACTGAAGTGTAGGAAATATTCTCATCCACATCTAAGCTACTCTCTACCCAATTTCTTGAATTTGTTGCTAGAAGGTTCTTCTTCTTGGAATACTTCTTGTGGTTCTTGGGGTTCATATTTGGATGTAGTTTCCATAACTTTTCTTTAGCGTGGCCATCAATATTGCAATGATTACAATTATTATTGGGATCCTTGCATTGATTTGTAGTGGCTTTCGTCTTCTTTTCTTTCCCTTTCCAGTTCTTCTTCCCCTCCTTAGAAACATCTTGTGTAAGTTTTAAACCTGTGAAGTACAACAATGCATATAGATTCTTAAGAAAAAAAGAAATTAATCAATGACTCATTCACATAGTACACAGAGATTTATATCAGAAACCCTCAACTAGGAAAACCTTTTTTATTTCATTATATCAAATTTCACCATTCACCATACAATATATACAATGTTTTTAGGTATTTCCTAGATACCAAAACCCTAATCCCTTAATCCAGGATTAATTTAGAAAACCACTAAAAATAGAAAAAACTGCCCAAAACAAACTTCGGTCGGCCCCGAGCTACTGTCCGATGCCGAACGCTGTGCGTAACTTGGCCCCCCTTGGGACCCCCCTTGGAAGCACCTCGTACAAACAACACAAAGAGCACTACTACGAGGGATCATCAGACGCAGTTGTCGAATCTGACGCACCCACACACACACATGCAAAGAATATAACACATACCCAACATTCTCCCACTTGTTGTTTTCTTTGCATCCAGGGGTCCACAGGATTATATATAGTCAACAATCCAGGGAAACAATTCCCATTGTTACTCTACACCATGAGAACTTTTCTATGCTCACAGACTTTGTTAATGAATCTACAACATTCTTCAAAGTGTCAACCTTTTCCAGTAACACCTTATTTTCCTCAACCATGTCTTTCACAAAGTGATACTGAACATCAATATGCTTTCTTTGAATGATAAGCTAGGTTCTTTGCCAAGAATATTGCACTCTGACTGTCACAATCTAATCACATTACTTGTTGTACCAACCTAATACCCGAACACAATCTATGTAACCATACTTCTTCCTTGCTTGCATGAGTGGCTACCATGTATTCAGCTTATGTAGTTGAGAGTGCCACTACAGCCTGTCTTTTTCTCATCCAACTGATTGCTCCTCCAAATAGGTTAAATAGATACCCACTTGTAGATCTTCTACGATCCACATCTCCAGCCCAGTTTGCATCAACAAAGCCATGTATGTCCACCACTCTGTCTAGTCCTGGTCTTCTATGGTAGAACAATCCGTAATTGGTAGTACCACCCAAATACCTGAAGACCCTCTTTACTATTGTCCAATGCTCCTTCCCTGGTTTTGACATATACCTGCTCAAAACTCCCACTTCATGTGCAATGTCCAGTATAGTATAGACCATTGCATACATCAAACTACCAACTGCACTAGCATACAAAACATGGGACATGTCCTCTTCTTCTTCCTGTGTCTTGGGACATTGATCTGCAGATAACTTTACACCTATAGGAATAGGAACCTGGGCCGGTTTACTTCCATGCATATTAAACCTCTGCAATATCGTCTCAACATCTTTTCTCTGATTCAACTAGAGTTTCTTGTTAGCACTATCTCTTTTAATTTCCATTCCTAGAATGAAGTTAGTAACATCGATATCCTTCATGTCAAATTTGGAGGATAACTGTGATTTCACCTCCTTGATAACATCCATATTATTTCCTACCAACAACATGTCATTAACAAACAACACTACATAAATGAAGTGATTACTAACCTACTTGGAATATACACAGTGATCAACCCTGCTTCTCACAAATCCCAATCCAAGCATGTATGTATCAAAATTTTGGTACCACATCCTAGGTGATTGCTTCAGACCATATAGTGGTTTCTTTAGCTTACATACCAACTCTTTCTTTCCCTTCACTATAAAGCCTTCTAGATGCTTCATGTAGATTTCTTCTTCCAGATCCCCATGTAGGAATGTTGTCTTCACATTCATCTGTTCCACTTCAAGATCAAAAGAAGAAACAATAGATAAAATAAATCTAATAGAAGTTAACTTAGCAATAGGAGAAAAAATCTCACCAAAGTCAATTCCCTCTACCTGGGAATAACCTTTTGCTACTAACTGAGATTTGTATTTCTCCACTTTTCCTTCTGCATTGAACTTCTTCTTAAACAACCATTTTCTACCAACATATTTTCTTCCAGCTGGCAACTCAACTATATCCCATGCCTCATTCTTATCCAAGACATCCATTTCTTCAACCATGGCCTTCTTCCATAGTTTACTATCCTCTGAATTCACTACTTCCCTCACAGTTTTGGGATCATCACCAGTAATAGATAAAGAAAAGTTGGAACGAAAATCAGGTGGACTATACCTTTCTGGTTGCGTTCTTTCTCTCACTGATCTCCTCAATACTGGGGTATGATATTCTTCTTCTTCTTCTACTGCTTCATCTTCTTCAGATGATTAATATTTTGCATCATCCAATTCTAGCTCTAATTTCTCACGTTCTTCTGGCCTTGGTAGGAATTACTGTTTGGAAACTTCTTTTACCTTTTTGAAAACAACATCTCGACTGTAAACAGTCTTCTTGGTTTCTGGGTTCCAAAGCTTATAACCTTTCACACCATCTTTATAACCAATAAAGATACACTTTTCAACATTTTAAACCAGCTTACTCCTATTTTCCTTTGGAACATGTACATACGCATCACAACCAAATAATCTAAGATGTTGAAGAGAGGGTTTCTTTCCAGTCCATGCCTCGTGTGGAGTTTTATCATACAACGTTGATGAGGGTGATTGATTGACTAGGTAACATGCCATACCCACTGCCTTTGCCCAAAATTCTTGTCCTAACTTGGCACCGCTGAGCATGCTCCTTGATTTTTGCATTGGTGTCCTGTTCATCCTTTCTGCAACTCCATTCTACTGAGGAGTGTATGGGGTAGTATTTAACCTTGCTATACCACACTTCTTGCAGAATTCTTCGAATTCATTTCCGCAGAATTCTCCACCATTATCTGTTCTCAATACCTTTATTTTCTTCTCTCTCTAATTTTCTACCAGTGCCTTAAACTCTTTAAATTTATCAAATACCTCATATTTATTTCTAAGAAAATAAATCCATGTGTTCCTTGAGAAATCATCTATGAATGAAACATAATACACAAAATTACCTAATGATGGAACAAGCACAGGTCCAAACACATCACTGTGTATCAACTCTAAGATCCCCTTTTCTCTTGTAGCACCACATGGGAATCTTACTCGATTCTGTTTAGCATATATACAATGTTTATAGAAATCAAAATCCAAAATGAAATTAGCCATACCTTCAACCATACGTTTACCATGTAGTGTTCGAAGGCCCTTTTCTCTAATATGCCCCAGTCTTTGATGCCACAACATGGTCTTCATTTCTGGGACAATATTGATCTTATCTCCTTCATTTCTCTACTTAGGGACAACAAAACTGTTACACCCATTAGTATAAGTGTTTCCCAACAACTTGTACAAAGTTCCACACCGAACTCCCCTCATCAACACCATTTCTCCTTGTACCATATTGCAAGTGTTCTTTCCAAATACAATATTCAGTCCTGCATCATCCAACTTGCTTACAGATATTAGACTCCTGGCTTGTTTTGGAATGTGAAGAATCACAGGGAGTGTTCTAATCCTTCCATATTTTAGTAGCAACTTAACCCTTCCACGTCCCATGATTTTTGCTATCGAGTCATCTCCTAGGAATACATCACCACCATCATATTTTTCATATTCAAAGAACCACTCCCTGTGAGGAGTCATGTGGTATGACACACCTGAGTCGATCAACCATACATCATGGTCTGCATGTGTACCTATAGATGCCGGGTAATCATCACCTCCTTCTTTAATGGATGTTTTTGCCTCTGTGGAAGAGGTACTATCACATCCCTTTGGTTTTTCAACTTTCTTAGAATTGCAATCTTTCTTATAATGCCCTATTTTACCACACTTCCAGCATTTCCTCAAATATTTTCCTAGAGAATTAGATCTACCTGTAGATTTATATCTTCCCCCTTGAAGACTTACCAGAATTCCTATCTTGGGTACGACCTCTTACAAATAAAGCATCTGTGCTATGACCATCCATGATTTTCTGCCTCATCTCTTCAGATAACAAGGATGCAACTACATCCTCATACTTCAATGTATATTGAGTGGTACTACCTATTTCTACAACCATATTATCCCAAGAGTCTTGCAAAGAACATAACAAAGTAATACACTTATCTTCTTCTACAATCGTAATATTAACGAGACAAGTTGAATTACCAGAGTATTAAAGGCATTTAGATGTTCTATCACAGAATATCCATCTTCCATCCTAAGATGATATAGCTTCTTTTGAAGAAATACATTGTTTACCAGGGACTTTGATTGATACAAATTCCCCAACTTATCCCATAGTTCCTTGGATTTAGATTCTCTTGAGACATTCAACAATACCGAATCTGCCAGGAAGAGTCGAATAATACTCCTTGCTCTTTTGTCCAAATTCTTCCAATCTTCCGTCGACATACCAGTAGGTGGTGTATTGGTAGTTTGTGTACTAGTAGGTTGTGTACCACTATCCTGTGTGCTAGTAGATGATGTACCAGTAGGCTGTGCACCAGGATCCACATTGATCCATTGTTCTTTGTCTACAAGAAGGTCCTCCATCTTCAACTTCCATAGCTCAATTTTTTTACTGTTGAAATTCTCCATCTCGATTCTAGAAGAGCTTGCCATTCCTCTTTCCACACTCAAATCACCACTGTAAAATCTCCTACTAAACCCAGGTTTATCAAAGACCCAAGATAAAATTGATCTATCAAGACTGATTCAAACCCTCAACAATAAAGGTGTCCCTTTGAAGCCAAAAATGAGCTCTGATACCACATGTAAGTTTTAAACCTATGAAGTACAACAATGCATATAGATTCTTAATAAAAACATAAATTAATCAATGGCTCATTCACATAGTACACAGAGATTTATACCAGAAACCCTCAACCAGTAAAACCTTTTTTATTTCATTATATCGAATTTCACCATTCACCATACAATATATACAATTTTTTTAGGTATTCTGTAGATACCAACACCCTAATCCCTTAATCCAGGATTAATTTAGAAAACCACTAAAAATAGCAAAAATGATGCAGGAGCATCGTCGACTCATCAAGCGAGCCAACGCAGAAGTGGAAGATAGCTGGATAAGCAACACAGATTTTGAAATTGCCTTGGAAGTTGTTGTGCGATCTTAAATGAGTCATTTAAGATCAGGTGCACTTGTATATTGTAATGGACCTTGAGCGGATAGCTCTCGTCCTTTAGTAGATAACCAACATTTAATATAGTTAATGCAGGTAGATAGGATTTTAATTCTTAGATTTGACAGTTTAGGAGCTGGAGGGAAACGGATATAGACACCCTCATTCTATATTTGTAACATAAGCCTGAGCACAGGATAGAAGCAAGAGAGCACAAGAGAATAGCAGAGAGCTGTGTAAAGACACCCATGTACAAACATTTGAATTAATAAAATAAAGCTTTGATTCAAATTCATGGTTTTGTGTCTGATTCTCTATGCATTGATGTTATGCTCATGAATGTTTATTTCCTGTTATACATTTGCTTTTGAATGGCGTGTATGTGATTTCATGGTGAGATTGAAATCTGGAAGGAAGAGGGAATGAGTTTCAATTGTTTCTCTATTTGAGCTAGAAGAATTTTTGCAAGGAGTGCAGTTGAATTGTCCGCAAGAAGTGCGTTGACAGAGGGCTTAATTAGAGATAGCTTTTGTTCTCATTCACCCCAGAAGCGTAGTTGGACACAGGAGCCGTGCAAGGAGTGCGCAGGCCAGAGAATATCAAGGTTGCAAACCTGAGTAAAGAGTTGGGAGACTGCTGCTGCAGGTGTGCGTAGAGTCGAAGACTCCAACACTCAGATGTGGTTGGATGTCTAACGCAAGGAGTGCGTGAAAATTTCTTCCTGAGGGTTTGAAAGTCTTGGAAGCTCAGGAAGGGTAGGTCTTCGAATTCGTCGAAGGATTGCACAGAGAAGTTGTGTTTGAAGTGTTCAAGCAGGCGTTGCAAGGTTGCGCATAGGTGAACAAGTCTTCGTGGAGGAAGTACTTGACTCATTTTGTAGAATTCATCAGGAAGGAACGGACGTTCGGAATTCCCCGAGGAGAATTCGTGAATCACCGTAAGCCGTTAGATCTTGGAAAGGTGTAGGGAAGATACGACGATGTATTCCCAAAAGGTTCCAAGCTCAAGAGGGGTAGAGACATTGATCAGGACCACGAGGGTCGTTGGATTCACACGCATATCATGGATCAGGGTTTCATGAATTGAATCTCCAAAATATTGCAACAGAAATTGCGATATCGTGAAGCACGATATCCCGACAGATCAGAACCGTCTATCAATGGGGACGCGTGTCATAAAGTCTAACAAAGTTGGAGTTCGGCATATCAGAGGTCTTGAGGACAGGATACTCAGACAGTTTGAAATCGTGAAATGCGATGTGTCGACGGTAAAAGGATAGTGTGGGGCCACATTAGGATTAGTGGAGGACAGGTGGCACGCCGTATCAGAGTTCGAGGAAAGTAAAGTTTCGAAACATTGGACATTAGGATTCACGATCTAGCAAAGTTCAAAATCCCGATAGAAGTGACGGGAAGTGGAAAAGTCAACTCGCACGTGTGCGTCAGAGCTTCGACATATCGGGCATCGGGAGTCAATAAGATGAGTTGCTTGGTATCGCGAGCAACGAAATCACGATAGGGAAATTTCTAATAGAGGAAATAGAAAAGTCAGCGTTGACTGGCCATCAGGTCTCAGGGATTCGAGAGCCCAGTGATCAACCTTTGATACTACGAAGTCATGAAGTCCAATTCCCCGATAAGTAAAGAGAGGGGAATCGCGCAGAGATTTCTGTGGGTGAATATTTCCCAATAGGGAAATAGAGGAACATTTTCAGTTCTTTGAGCCAAGGGAAGAAAAGATCCTATGAGCGGAAGTGCCCGCGGGTGCGCCTGCGTCAGAGTGGTATCAGAGTAAGGAAATTTCTTTGCTTTCTATAGAAGAGAAGAGGAGAATTTACCATGCCGCCCAAGAGAAGGGACGTGCAGTCACCCGATCCAGAGGATAGGGAAATGTAGTGATGAAGAGGCAGACAGGTGGTAGATCCATCCATAGAGAGGCAAATGTGTGATCTCCGAGCTAGACTCGAAGACATGGAGACAACACAAAGACGCACAACTAGTGCAGGGGATATCAGTGATTCCGAAAGAGAATTTGAGGCTGAACGCAAAGAGGAAGTTGCAGCTGAAGATGCATCAAATGAGCGTTTGATCAGATCTATTGCACGGATGGGTGCAAAGGCTAAAATGGACATTCCAGTTTATGAGGGAAACTTGGATGCAGAGGAGCTTCTGGATTGGATTAGAGCTCTGGATACATACTTCGATTATGAAGATGTTGAAGAGGACAAGAAAGTCAAGCATGCTATTACACGCTTGAAAGGACATGCAACATTATGCTGGGACGAGCTACAAGCAGATAGACGCTGCAAGGGCAAGCAGAAAATTAAAAGTTGGGATCGAATGATTGCAAAGATGAAGGCAAAGTTCATCCCGAGGGACTATCAAATCACTTTGTTTAGGAGGATGCAGAACCTGAGATGGAAGATGATGATAGTGAAAGAATACACAGAGGAATTCTACCGACTGAACATCAGGGTAGGTCATCGAGAGAGCGATGATGAGAAGGTTTCCGAGT
>JASDQU010198359.1:0-19411 GCA_032191745.1 Picea mariana
GGAAAAGTTTTTAAAAATTGTACTTGGTACTGATTCACCCCCCTCTCAGTATCAACACATTCAATAACAACAATCAAGACACTAGAAAGTTTCTTTAATTAACTTTTTTAAAGAATGACCTATGTTGGTATGATCATATGGATGAGGCATATCATATACTATCATATCATACCTTGGCTATGTATTTGAAGTAGAAGCAATATTCTCCTACAAAATTTCTTGTCTTACCTTCTTTAAAGTTTCTTTTTCTTTGCGTGCATCAAAATGTTGTTGTGGTGTTGTATTTTTTCTAACCCATTGGTGTTGTTTTTTATTTTGATTTACTGCATCTGCTCCTGTTTTGGTTCCACCTCGAGAAACTACATTAATTTTTTTCCCATCATCTCTAATTTCCATGAAAATCCATTGAACATTCTGGTTATTTTGATTTCTTTTGTTCTTTATTTTTCTCAGAGGTATAGGAAAATACTTTGTAGTATGATCTGCTACACAAAAGTACATGCATGTTGTTGGTGGTTGTGGACAATCACTTTCATAATGTCCAGGTTGTTGGAAGTTGTGGTCAGTTACTGGTCCTTTGCCTCTTCGAAATCCTCCTCTGAATCCTCCTATGTTGCCTTGATTTTCTGTGCACGATGTATTATATTTTGGTACTTGATTATATTGTGGTGATGTTGTAAACTGCTGCAGAGGTTGTCCTATCATTAGTTCATCGTATAACCTATAATCGTGTGAGGTCCCTTCCTTCATAAGTTCCAAGGTTCGATAATCCTTATCCTCATATCCTAGAGACTTCTAGAAATTGCAGAATGTACTTTTAAGCACTTTTTGGTATTTTTGCATCATTGGACAAAGATAGGGATCATGTTCAGGAGTTTTACAGAGTTCACGCCATAATATTCTTGTGGGTAAGGGATTTGGAAGTCCTACTCCCAAATACTGTGCAAATGTTGGGCACTCATTTTTTTTGTGTCCTTTTGTTCTGCATAAGGTACACTAGATAACTTCCCTCTTTTCGTTGCCTTTTTTTCTGATTCAAATTAAATGTCAGATTATTAAGATCCTCTCTCAGCTATTCTATAGCTGGATATGTATGTTTATATCGATTCTCTTCCATTTGTAAGGAATCTTGCAGAGCCTAGGCCAAAGTATAGAACTTTTTTTTTCCTCAATGGGTATTTAAAATGTGGAAATAATGAGATTATGAATAGTTTCATCTGTTGCATGTCAGTTGTGGGATATTTTGACTTATTTTTCAATCGCTTGAACTTTTGATCGATTTTCCAAATTGAGTCCCTTAGATTTTGTCTGATTTCTATCATCTCATTCGTATAATGATCTTCTGAACTTGGTCTCCATAATTCATTGGTTAATGCCTTCATTACATCTTTGACGATTGTAGGTGCTCCTTGTGGATTGTTCACTAATAGGCTCATAAACTAGTCCAATGTGCAGTTTTTGAAAGTAATTGTTATAGGATCCACCTTTGTGTCTTCATCTGTGATATGTTAAGCTTCCCAAATATTTTCAAAAATAAATAGATGTTTCTCTACGTCCTCCAACCATTCTCCATGAAATTATGGTAACCGAATGGTCAGATTTTTTCATGCCATTGTGAAATTTGTGGTACTACTTCTGCATGGTATAGATAAATGACTACTACTATATGAAATCATACTTCCACTTGAATTTCCACTGGTCCCTTGACCTATTGGACTCTTTCTACTACTAATTGTTGTTTGTATAAAATATTCTTTATTTCCTGATATTTTAGTTGCATATGGGTTTGTGGGTTCCACACTAATTTTGATCTAGATTGGAGTTCCTTCTTCTATGTCGAACCCTTGAACTTTGATTTTTATGTCATATTTTGCACATAATATTTCCTCAATATTCTCCATAGCACAAGATCATCTACCTCTTCTTCATCACTTTCAAAGCCTTCCCTCTCGGTTGTTACCCTCTTTTTCATATTAATCTTATATTGGTAGGGGATCCCACTACACATCATTCCCACTTTGTCCATTATTCCCTTGATTTTTTCTTCATACATCATAATGGGGTCCATCATTTCCTTCGTCTTACCTCTATCTATGTCCCTCTCCATGTATCACATCATTCTTAGTGTTTCCCCTAGACTCCCCATGTGCTCAGATTTATTTAGTTGTCAAACTCCATTGTCATCACACCTTCATCATGAAAAACAATCTTGATTGATGTATAGATTGATCTAATATACCTTCATGTTCGACCCTTCAAAAACTCGTGCTCTACAACAATGTATGATTTTGCAGTATCGATTGCAAAATTGGTAATGAATCCTGCAATAATGTTGTTTAGCCAGAAATTGAATTCTCACATGAATTTGTTGTTGACTTTTTGTAGATATGCAATATTTTCAATAGTCCATTCTACTAGTATTATCCGGTTAGTTGGGTGAGTGTCTTCTAATCTCAGTATCCACTCTTGCAACAAATGTGGAAATTCTTAGAAAAATGTCTCATGAATATTAATGAATACATAACTCTCCAAATATTTACATGGTGTATACTTAGGGTTTCTATTATCTTTTGTGCAAATTCGAGCTCGTTTATTGTCATCCATCATTCAATATCCTGTTTAGTTGGGCTCCATGGTCTGAACATTCCCTTATAATACATAATTCTCTTCATTGTTCATCTCAGCAAGTCCCTTCCAATCTGTTCTTCTAGGTTACAATAGGAAATAAAACCATTTGTTGGAGATTTTTGGTCTAACTCGGGTTTTTCTTTAGGTTTCCAAAAAAACCCTATAAACAACGACCCTTGTGAAGACCAAAAGGAAACACTACGCACAAAGTGTATTGAACACATCACCCACACTAAGAGGGGGGGGATGAATTAGTGTGTGGACTTTTATAACTTTTCTTCTTATAATTTAGCAGCTAAAACATAACTGTACAAATTAAGAACAATCAAATCATAATCACAATGGACACAAGAGATACCAGATGTTTGTGTAAGATTTTGTATAATTTATATGTATATATGTGAATATAGTAATAAGTATTTTCTCGGCACCAACTATTTTGTTTCAGCACCAACTTCTAGGAGAGCACCAACTCTCAAGCAAGACCCAACTTTCCACAAGACCCAGCTTGTTGATAGAATGTAGTCTATCCAACTAGAGTTCACATAGTAGTTCACCGACTCTAGTAGCAGTGATCCATTATAGAATCAAATCTATCTCATGATCAGAGTTATACCATAAATGCTCATCACCACACTTCATCTTCTCTATGAAATTTGTGCCTTCTTTGCTTTATCTTCCCTCTGATATTCACACCTTTTTCACTTCTTCTTCCTCTGATATTTGCGAACCTCAGGTCCAGATTCACCTCATTTGCTCCACAAGCCACATATCCAAGTGAACCAATCATGGTTGGATTTATACTTGTTTATGCTCAAAACTTGTTTAAGTTATTGAGCCAACTTGTGCAACAAGTTATAACTAACTTGTTCATTTACAACAACTTTTGGGACCACTAGGGATCATCATTTTAGGTCTTCAACTTGACACCCGGAATCCCCTTTACTTTCATAAAGCGATCATAGGTATGGATCGATTTCCTTCATCTCTGTGATAACAAAAATCAACACTTCCTTCAAACCATGTTCATATGATCATAGGCATAGAACCATAGGCTTATCAATTTAAGAAACGCATTACATTCTTCCCTTTAAATCTCTTTACCATATGCCCAACGATGGTGACCTCACGTGACCATGCGATTGCGGGTGAGACCAAAGGTGGTTTGAAATCAAACTACATTTTTCCCCACAATTTAACTCGTGCCTCCACATGTCCTTTCTTCAAAACCATGGTTTCGATTGTGGCTCGCCCTCAACTTATTAAATTTTGCACACCTTCAATCCCCACAATGCGATGGGACCGTAGATCTCATGATATTGACAATGCTCCTAGACTGATAGTTCAGATTTGTTCTTTCAAGCGCTGTGAATCAGATCTAGCCTTCCTAATTCAACGACTGTGATTTATTTCATGATCCGGGCTTCAGGAGTTTCAACTCTCAAACCCTTCTTTCCTCTGTACATCAATCTTTTGGAACTGAAAATCCACTAATGCATGTCACTTTCAGATCAACGGTTGCGATCCTTTGACCTAAAGTGATCCAATGGTCATGAAGACACTCGAAGCAGATCAATGATCAAGGATGATTGTGGAACCACAACTTGCAAATGATTTAACTCGTCACCAAAACTCTGCAATTTGAAGATGTGCACTATTGGTGAGTCAACCACACTCGTTGATATTCGAGGCTATAAGTCTAACAGTCCCGATTAATTACAGGATTGGAAATAGCACAATATTTAATTATCCTTTATATCTCTACAATTTATCCATGTCATTGATCTGGCTATTACGCATTTGACAGTCACGACTTTATCCAACTTAATCTGATCGTTTGTTAGATCAAACATAATCGTCGATATTCAAAGCTATAAGATCGGATGGTCTTGACTAATTGTGGGAATCAGAATAGTGAGTCATTTAATTCTCCTTTCGCTCTCCGCAATTCATACCTGCCGTTGATATGTCTTGAAGATCCGATGGTCATGATCCTCCAATGGTCCTCAAGCCCACGGTCACTCATATGACCGACAATCATAATATCATACGATCAACATGGTCAATTTATTGATCGAATGACTGTTGAGTCTTCTCTCCCTGAGCTTACACTTTTCCTTCTAAGATTTGATCTTTGCATACTGTTTTCTCCTCCTCCCGATCTTACGCTTTCGATCTTTGCATATTGTTTGACATTTTTTTTCGAACTGATATACTATTGACATCAATGATAATCTCTCCTATGGTAGATCAAAATAATATTTCATCATAACAACAAATCATCACATCGGTTGTTGACATCAATGACAATATATCCAACAATCTCCCCCTTTGTTATTGAGGGAAACCCACTAATTTCATATACAAAACTGCCCATGTGATGATGCTTTCCTCTTATGAAGTTTCTATCACCCTTTGACATCAATGGAAAAGGGTTTTTCCTCCTGTGGTAAATATTTGTATGTTACTGACCAGAATCTAAACTTGGGTAACTCTTCCTACAATCATCCTTTTCTTGTCATGACTGAATGACTCCCCTTGTCACTCTTCTCTATCTTCTTCTGACTATTCTCCCCATTTGTCTCTAAAAGGGTAGCTCTTTCTGACAAGGAATCTCTTCTTGTTATCTCTATAGGATGTCATGTACATCATTTTTTACATCAGAATGTTGCGTCTGCAGATTTCAATGTCCTACTGGAACACTGCACAATTGTAGCTCATATTATTCAAACAACCCTTGGATCTGCCCATTGATTCTCATCGATCTCTAACCAGATGTATCCATCCTTAACCAAGATGCTACTTTACTGTACATTTCTCTAAAGTTGTCTGAGAATGTTTATACTATGCTTGTCACATGACTGCAATTCTTTTTGCAATAATTGACTTCACTCATGTTCACTTGTTCAGTCTTTGCTATCCAAATCTATGAGTGTCCTGATTTCTTGAACTTTTTTCTCTAATCTTCTATTACTGAACTTCATTTTTCTTCTATGTTTCATTTACTCTTTTTGTCATATTGTCTAAATCATTTCTCATTGACTGTTTTCTTGAGTTCCAACAATTATGGGCTTTGTGGCCATATCCACCACAACTGTAGCATCTCATAGTGTAACAATGTGTAGCAATATGTCTAACATGATTGCAGTTCCAACATCTTATACTGTTGTTGAACCGACCAAATTGTTTTCTTACATGATGCCTACAATACAAGGCTTTATGACCATATTCATTATAAGAAAAACAATAACCATTAAAAACACTCTCATATCTTCTTTGATTCATCCATGAAGGTGCCTCTCTTCTAAATTTTCTTTGAGGTATATCGACATCTTCTGGATGTCTTCCTTGATCTGATATTCGAAATTTTGTAGTGTTGCTTTTATTTCTTGAATGTGAAGAACCCGAGTCATACCTTCTTTCACTTTTTACAAATGAAGGAGATGTGTCAAAACTGTCTTCATCCCTTACAAATGAAGGACCCGTGTCGGACCTATTTTCACCTTTTACAAATGAAGGACCTGCATCAGACCTTTCTTCACCCTTTACAAATGAAGGACTTGCATCAGGTTTTTTAGGAGCATTGATTTCTTCCTTGTTGTATCCAAGACCAGATTTTTCATTTGGTGATCTCTGACTATCCAGGATCTCATCCAGGGTCACGGATATTTTCAAGAACTTGATTTGGCTGTTAGACTTCTCAACCTTCCTTCTAAGATTCACAACTTCCGCTTCCAGATTATGACATGATTATTCCTTTTTGTTCAACTGGTTCCTCACTACCTCCCCCCTTGTTTTGGCTTCTTCAAGTTGGATTTTAAGATTGACATAGCTTTCCCTTAGTTATTTTAGTTCTGCAAGGTTTTTTCTTGGTTCATCATCTTCCTTCTTTTCTCCTTTTGCTTGACTAATTTTATTTTTCAGTCTCTCAATATCCTCTTCCTTTTCTTTTGTTATATTAATAACTTCTATTTTCAATCTTTTGATCTCTTCTTCTTTGTTTTCTAACTTAATCTTTTGCTCAGATATGATTCCTTCATTGTATTTGAGGCTTTCTTTTATTTCTAGGATATGATTTTGATTGCTAAGCTCATAATCTTCCTTCTTATTTTCTTTTACTTGACTAGTTTCTTTCTTCAGCTTCTCAATCTCCTCTTATTTTTCTTCTAACTGATTATCCTGCTGATATATTATCTTTTCATTCTCCTTGAGCATTTCCTTTATTTCAAAAATATGATTTTGAATCTTTTCACGAAATTCTTTAGTGTAGTCATGAAGATAGTTATAGTCTGAATCATTATGGTCATAGCGATATTCCCAGAGACTCCAATCAACCTTTTGTTTGGCCTTTGATAGTTCTTCTTCTACTTCTTCCATGGCATAAATACTAACAGAACATTATTTTATTATATCTAAGTCTTCTTCTTTACTTTCAGGGGAGGATTCAATATCAACATTATTTCAATCGAAATATTGTGGAGAGTCTTTACATTTATTGTTGGCTGAGTCTTCCTCTTCATCCTTGATAGGAATGTCTTCTGTGTCTTGTCTTTTGATTTCATCCATCTCTTCTAACTTCATCCATAAGTTCTTGGTGGATGTGCATAGTCATATTCTTTCCTTGACAATATCTGATAGTCCATTGAGAATAATCTCCAATGCCACTTCATTGTTCTTCCTTACTCTTCTTTGAATGTAATCGTGGATAGATTCTTTGAGGTAGTTAAGTCCCAGGGCTTTCTTACTACTGAATTCCAAAATTCATATCCTCTTCACTTCAAATACTTTTTCATATTTTCTTTCCATGAGGAATAATTTGTTCCATCAAATAAGGGAGCTTTAATTGAGAAGAGAGCCATTTGTCCATCCATTTCTTTAGAATCTACCTTCCGTTTAAAATGTGCTAAAGGAACCTTCTCTGATACCAATTGTTGAACACATCACCCACACTAAGAGGGCCGGGGGTGAATTAGTGTGTGGACTTTTATAACTTTTATTCATGTAAGTTAGCAGTTAAAACATAACTGTACATATTAAGAACAATCAAATCATAATCACAATGGACACAAGAGATACCATATGTTTGTGTAAGCTTTTGTATAATTTATATGTATATATGTGAATATAGTAATAAGGATTTTCCCGACACCAACTATTTTGATTCAGGACCAACTGAGGTAAGGAGCACCAACTCCTAGGAGAACACCAACTCTCAAGAAAGAATCAGCTTGCCAAAAGACCCAACTTGCTAATAGAACACATTCTATCCAACTAGATTTCATATAGTAGTTCACCAAATCTAGTAGAAGTGATCCATTATAGAATCAAATCTATCTCATGATCAGATTTATACCATAAATGCTCATCACCACACTTCATATTCTCTCTGAAATTCGATCCTTCTTCTCTTTATCTTCCCTGTCATAATTGTGGGATTGGAAATAGCACGATATTTAATTCTCCTTTCGATATTCGCAATCTATCCATGTCAATGATATGGCGATTGCACATCCGAAAGGCATGACTTAATCCGACTTAATCTAATCGTTTGTTAGATCAACCAAAATTGTCGATATTCAAAGCTATAAGATCGGACGGTCCTAACTAATTGCGGGATTGTAAATAGCGAGTCATTTAATTCTATTTTTTCTCTCTGTAATCCATCCCTGTCGTTGATCTGGCTTGCAGATCTGACGGTCACAATCCTCCAACAATCCTCAAACCCACGATCACTCATATGAATGACGTCTATAATATGAGATGATCAACATGGTCAATTTATTGATCGGATGACTGTTGAGTATTCTCACCCTAAGCTTGCGCTTTTCCTTCCGAGCTTTGATCTCTGCATACTATTTGCTCCTCTTCCTGAGATTACACCTTCAATATCTGCATATTTTTTTACATTTTTTGCGAACTGATATACTTTTGACATCAATGACAATATAATATATGGTAAATCACAATGATAATTCATCATAACAACAAATCATTACATTGACTATTGACATCAATGAAAATATGTCCAACAAAGTTCACAATGTAGTCTCACCCGAGACGGCTTATGGGTGACTGCAGGACCCATATGTTTGTTATCTTGGAAGGGAGAATTCTATGGGGATGAGAGACATTCTTTATACCTCAAAACACATCATATTTATTATTCTATTACATAAAAAAATCACTATATATTAGATATACCACTCAGTAATCAGTTGCATTCATTTAGAAATTATTCTACAATAATTAACATGGTTACTCTATTATTTGTTGCAGTTTACTACTAACATATTCATTCATTCATCATAACTAAACATTTGCAAGAAATAACATTTAATAATTTCACATAGAGACATAAAATTTACCATGGTTCACCTGTTATAACCCTAAATTGATCTACACATGCATATATGGCCTTGACCCTCTTACTTGCATTTTTTGCCAAAGCACTACTAAGTTTCTCTTCTTAAAAAACTGATTTTTTGAAGATGTACGTGCCCCACACCATTATTTCCTACGTACATACGCTTGATGCACCACTACATCTCACTTACATACACATGTTGCACCATTATATCCCACGTATATTTGCAAAAGTTGCAAAAAATAAAAAGTTGCAAGGAATTCGTTGAGATTATGGGCTATTAGGTAATTGCCCAACTAATCCACCTACTATAGCCCATCACCCAACCAAATAACCATCCTTTTGTCATATAAAAGGAGGTTTTGGGGTCTCATTTCACATCTAATCATAAGAACAATGAAACTTTGCCCGATTTCACTTCCCCTCCTTGCCCAAGATATTGTTGCCTTTTGTGAGAAATTGCCTCAACATTCCCTCATTAGCCCCTTCTCCCTCCATTTAACCCATTCACTTTCCAAGAAGAGATCATAAGGTTGAGAGGAGAAGTTCATACAACGTGAACTTGGAGCTTGGTGAAGAGGAGCTTGGACCAGGTTCACGGAATGATGGCCGACTTAGATTGTAAAGGTATAATCTTCGTGTTATTAATAAAATAATTAAATTTCCTGTCCCAAATGATGGTTTCTTGAATACTATTATTGGTTTATGCTTCAAATTATAACACCTAACCCTAACTTATATATGGAATAGCATGCTTTTAGTTTTCTGTTTGTCCATCTTTGGATGCAGGTCAGCCCTAGGAGGAGGTGTGTAGTCAGCAAAATTTCCAAGCGCGAGGAGGTCATCACCAGACATGGGATTATAGGTATAGTTACCCGATCTTCTCTTCCTTGATTTCTTCATATGATTTTTGGTATGTTTGGGGTAGTCTAGAGAATTAATTTACTTTTAGATGGTTAATCAATCTTCCTACATTATGAACCCTTGTGTAGTCAAAGGGGGGTTTTTCCCTCTAGCACACCCTCCCTGCGATTCGTCCCTAAAGATTTGTTTGTCTTGGTTGTTTTATTATTTTTCATCAAGGTTACAGCATTGCGTGCATTACAATTATGTCTCCCACCTGACATTCCTATGGAATAACTCTCATAGATTACATACTTCCGCTCAGAGGCTGACAAGATCACAGTAGCCTCCACAACACATGACCTACAACCTTACCCCCGAGTTCAATTCTTGATCTAATATACCTCTGCTATTAGCAATCCTCTCTCTCTCTCTCTCTCTCTCTCTCTCTCTCTCTGTTTGTCTTTCTCTCTATATGTCTATCTCACACCAATATATTTATATTACAAAAAGGGGTTAATTACCCATTACAAAATTGACCAAAACGCTAACCCACTAAACCTAGGTGGATTAGATTTGTCCACTTTCTAACTCCCTGATCACAGCTGCTCCAAAATCCAAATGTTTTCCTTGTTGATCTGCATCTTTGTTCCTTTCTTTGACTTTCTTGGTTTCTTGGCGTTGTTTTTCTAGGTTCTTTGGCACACACTCCTTCTTTGGTCCATTACCTAACTTCCTTCATTAATTATTTCACCTTTCCATAATCTTCTATTTTCATCCCTATCTTTATCAACATTTTCTCAAATTTTGTTCCAAAATGTCCTACGCCAATGTAACATCCCGCTCTGGCACATTGAGAAAACTTATTCTTTGAGGACACTTGCTCGCAAGTGATACAGACTATTATGATATTAAAACATTTGTCCTTGATTATGATGCATTATGGTAGATGACATGATGTTTTATTGCTTTGACATAGACAGGTGTTATTGACTCAGTTTTATTGAGTGTGTAGGGTTTTGGACCTCGAGGATGCAGAGGCATCGACGAAACCCCTTACACTCTGGATCGAGTCAGGGAGTGTGCTATTGGCGTTTGATTGTTTTACTATGATTTTAGTAATTTGATTGGATGATATGATGTGGACATGTTCTTACACGATTGTTGATGATGCAGGCTAACGATAGCTTGCCAACCAGACTCACATATGGAGTAAAGGGGCCACACACACGACTACCAGAGAGGTTGAAGGAGAGGCGTGGACAATAGCTCTGCCACAACCTACTAGCACTCCCTTCGTGGCTCGAATTGTAGGTTAACGATTACTTAGTTCGAGAGGACCCATGATGTCGTGAGGGAAGACTGTGATAGTCACTCATGATGATTCTAAGGGGTGCGCAATAAGGTGGGGGATTTATTCCTTAGAAGCCCTTAGTCTCCCACAAGTTCACCTAGTGGAGTGTTGACTCTAGGGGTTATTGATGTCTACCAATCAGTCAGGTGGTGAGTGGCACCCTTGGAGCACGTGGTGCATCCTGAAGGGCATGTCGTGCAAAAGAAACACAAGAGAGGAGTGGCACCCTTGGAGCACGTAGTGCATCCTGAAGGGCACGTCGCGCAAAAGAAACACTAGAGGCGAGTGGCACCCTTGGAGCACATAGTGTGTCCTGAAGGGAACGTCATGATGATGTTGATAAAGGAACAAACGTAGATGGTCCTAAGACAAACAACACTTTAAGAAATTTTAAAACAACTTCCCCAATTAATTGTCGCCCAGTTCAGAATCTAAGTTCTAAGTCTAAAACTTCTCTAGGGGTAAAATTTGGTCCACCCTTAAGAAAATATACCTTATAAAAATAAAATAATAAAATTTAAATTAAAAATCCCTTAAGTAATAGTTTTGGTCTGCATAAATTTTTGGGGGTAAAATGAAGAGAGTAAGAATTTAATAAAAAAAAGTGGATATAAAATGTCAAGAAGAAATTAATTTATTTTAACTTTTGATAGTTTAAAAAGATACTAATTTAATAATAAAAGTAAAAGAGAGAAATATAAAAATTAGGAAACTAGGGAATAAGGCAACATAAAAAGGGAAAGAGGGAAACTCATGGTAAAAAGCGGGAAACTAACTTAGGAAAGAAACGACATTTAAGAAACTTCTAATTTTGAACTAAATTGGCAACTTCATTTTAGGGAAGGTCTTAAAACCTGTAAGGGAATCTAGGGATACCCAGGAGTAAATTGAGGAGTAACTCTAGGTGGGTGAGGGAAACAAGACAAATTAATAAATTAAAGAAAATAATTATTGGAGGAAAGTGGGGGATAGATGACACATGTATGAAGGAGAATTATTAGAAGATTTTTATTAAAACTTAAAATTAAATGAGATTTAGGGAAAGTTTGGAAGTTTTAAAACTCTACAAAAGAGAGGAAGGAGGAGGAAGTAGGGGGATCGACTGTTAGCATAACATTCCACTGCTGGATTAGTGACTTGACTGATTACTTGTGGGGAGTTGGGTTTTCCCAGTTCAGATAGGAGTGGTAGCTCGGCCTTGTGAGGCGATCTGGGAGCTATACGTACCATCTGGATAGTGTGTGGCCCCTTTGTGGCTCGGGGGGGCTAAGGGGGAAGCAGAGTACCCCTAGTGTTGGATGGGAGGTACCGGTGAGGTCTCGATGGTCGACGAGTGGGAGCGGCACGGAGCGCGTGGACGACACTCGGAGCAAGCAAACAAACAATGGTACACAATTCTGTTGATTGATAGAATGTTGCAAGATGTATGTTTTAGATCTGTAGGTGTGTTGAGTAGGTAAACTGTTTGTGTAGTTTTATGACATAAAATTTTATAACCTGGCTGATTGATTGGTTCATTAAATCTCTCTGTGGTGTTTGACTGAGTCCCTTGCGTTACTTTCACCATACTCTTCGATTTACATTTTTTACTGCATCTTATGTATACATGGATAATTTAACTCTGCACTAATGATTTTTGGCAAATTTTAAGTTTATGCCAATACTTTTCCTGGCAATTTAAAAAGTGATTAATTCTTTTCATGGAAATTTAAAATGTGACTATCTATTCCCTGGCGAATCTAAATGTGAATATCTATCTTACGCCTGGCCTGCGAAACTCAATCTTCCACCTGTATTTACTAGGTGAAACTATTTGGGAGTTGAACACGAAAAGGTGGATGCCATGCTTCCCGTACTCTGCAACTTTGTTAAACCTTTGCTGGCTATTTCACTTGGCGAGTTACCTTTGGTGCTGTGCTTTCAGACCTAGATCTCCTTGACAGTGGTTTTTTTTCCTTCTTCCCTTGCTATCATGATTCCTGGTTATAACCAGAACCTTTCTGTTAAAAATCGCCCCAATTCGCCCCTGCTAGCAGTGCTCGAATCGTAACTTTCGCCCTGCATTTTTGAATTTAAAAATCATATCTTTTTACCTTTGTCAATAAATAGATAAATAAATTTTTGAAATTCTTTCCGGATGGGTGTATTTACCTTTGTAAAATTCATTGATAGTCTAAAATCGTTTTTCCTGGCAGTTGCCCTTTTGCGTAAACGACCTTGCATTTAGTTACTGGCATGCGATTTCATTACTGGCAAGCTGTTGTTAATCCTCATACTTTTAGACCACATTGACTTCATGGCAGTGTCAGCCTTGTTGGGTTACGTTCCTCTCTACACCCGGAGCCTTTCTCATTTAAACTCAGTCGTCTCCCTTAAGACAAACTACAGTGAACTGGACGATCACTCAGGTAAAACTCAAACTGTGTCAACTTAGCGCTGAAGTCGTGCTTGAAATGATCGTAAGCGTACATTCCTGTATCTTTTTCTTCACTGTTCTTCTTTGTTGCTAAAATATCAAGGAAAATTAAATTTATAATTGTGCAAAGAATATCATTTTTCCAGAAATTAGAATAGTGCTGCATATGTGATCATATTGGATGCATGAGATGTTGCCAGAATATTATACAAGCCAGAATATCAATAAGTTAACTATCATTATACAACATTAACACAACAACCTCCTAGATTATACATCAGGTAGTTGACCCTAGATTGATTCAACAGGTAAATATAGATATCACACTTTTATGAAAGCTGTCGACATTTATGAGCTCCAATGCTAAAGGAAGAAACCATTTGTTCCCACGCCCATCAGTAAGATGAAGCTATTCCAAGACTTTAAACATACATGACACAGAAAAGCAAGACAAATAAGTTATTACGAGCCTTTTTGCCAGTACTAATTACAGTAACGTGAAACCCTTGGTTTCGATCTCTACACTTTTCGTTCCCAACCTATTTTAATTTAAGCAACATTCCACATTAATCACCTACATATTTTGATTTTTAGTTAATGAACAGCTAATGGAATGTTCTTGCACCAGAAAGTAACCCTTAATAAAAATAAAAATAACAGCTAATGGAATGTAGTTTCATTTAACCTTTAATTTAGTTTCCGTTTTCTTCTTTTAATTTAAATAAAAATATCTCATTTTAACCCTTATCCTTCTATTATGTTATGTGGTGAACTATTATGTACATGAACCATTATAGTGTAGATTCCTTATTTATTGAGAATGGATGATGTGTACGAGTATTACCAATTATGTATTAAATATCTTGATAGGGTCATGAATGGTTTAAGATTTTGTTTTATGGTGCAAGATTTTTAGGATTAACATGTTTAAAGTAATGAGGTGTTATTTTTATTAATTATTATTATTAATAATAACATTTACTATCACTATTATTATTTTGGGGTGAGGAAATTAGTGTAAGGATGCTTAAGGGGTGAATAATCTATTTTGATGTATTGTTATATATATAACCACATGATTATTAGATCATGAATTCCAAATAGAATACTTATGACCTTAATAACAATTTAAGACAATTGATTGAGCTTGTACTTTGATGACACTGCAATTTGAAATTTCACAACTGATTGGTTTTAGGACTAAATTTAAACTACGCCTTGATGTCATTATGCACTTAGACATGCATTGCAGGGTTGTAATGGAGTTGGAATAAGCTATGTTAATTACCTTACTTGCCTTATTAATTGCCATTGTCTTGTAATTGATTAAAAGTACACCTCCCATGCAATACTGTAATAGTAGTAATGAGTTAATAATGATGCACTATCGTAAAATGCCTTAATGTAGATAACCTGGTTGTGCAATCTTGATGGTTATGTTATTTTCATTAGCTTAGAAGGATGGTCTACTTGTGTCGGGCGGGTTGTAGACACCTCCATGTTCCTCAGAACAATCGCCAGCCCTGAGACCTTAAATGGTTAAAATCGATGGGAACCTAGGATTGAGCGTTGCTTATGTGTCTTAGAGGTCCTAACCATTGCAGGGTAGGACGGGCGGGTAGTCAGTCTTAATTATAATCAATTGATTGATGTTTAATGCTTGCAGATACTTGATCTGTGTCTTAGGTCGTCATGTTTTGTTGTCATTGTATGCGTCTTGTTTGTCGTCGGGTAGCGACGCAGAGTCAAAGGTGTTTATTACCCTTGTACACACGCACACACACAATATATACAAAAATAAAATAAAAAAATAAAAAAATTTACACTTGTTAAGAGATTGGTCGTCGTAACGAGGAGGTTCATTACAACCAACATGTGACAAAGACTAAGCATCTAGTACTAGGAGATCGATTGAATAACACTGGAGTTATTTACTGTATTTTCATTTTCATTTCCCTCTATGAACTAAAATCATGCATCCAAAAATCACTCCAGAAATTTGCTTGTTGTTACATATGAGTGCACATAAACTCCATATACATTTTTTAACAAAGCCATTAGAATAATCATTATGCTTTGTCTCTTTGTATCACTTATTTATATTTTTTCAAAAATAAGTACACCCTTAAATTTTAAAAAACAAGTACACCCTTGAATTTTAAAAAACATGTACACCCTTAAGCATTAACATTCAAAATATTGGTTGTTTTCCTCATGCAAATCTAGTTTTCCATTTTCTTTTTAATTGATTATATTAATGTCAGGTTCCATTTCCACTTTTTTTTAATGAATAAAATGATTGAAAATAACTAATCACTATAAATAACAAACATTAAGAGAGGATCTACGGTAACATGTTGTTGTAGTTGTTTTCAACATTTGGCTTCGGTTGTTATCTTTGTAAGTTTTAACTAGAGTGTATTTTAGATTCAAATGTGAGATGTTCGTTTGTTCATTTGTTTATGTTTACATGATAGGGATTGAATTGGAATTGCCTCCTACTTGGTTTGTTTCTTGTGATAAGGAGATTTATGATAATTTGAATTACATGGAGGTTCAATGGTTTGTATATGTAGCTTATTTTCTTTTCATAGTATTATTTTAATTTAGATTTTAATTAAAAAACAAAGAAATATTAAAAAAATGATGATGAAATAGTAATAGATTGTGTACAATTTCTTAAGCTCACTAATACTTATATCTATGAAAACTTAGGGTTTACATAAGAAAAACTTACCTAAAAAAGTGTATTCTCTATATATGTAACATATTTTTTATTTTATTTTTAATTTAGTTTTTTCTTAATTTTTTAATACAACATTATGTTATCTCACATGTCCTCACAGTGGGCACCTCTCCTGGCAAATAATCTATTTTATTTTTTTATTGTATTGAATACATTCATTCCCTATCTTCATACGAGGTTTATATAAAAAGATATTGTTTAACTTAATAATAAACACAACAAATATTTGTTTAAAATAATTCTTCTCAAAATATTAGATTCATGTTGTATCATCTAAGTTTTAAAAAGTTGTAAGTTTTATAAAGTTTCAATATTATTTTGGTTTTAATAAATGTAGTTTGTTAATAGAATTTGGATTTAACATTGTTTAAAGTTAAGGTTTGTGATATTTAAAAATTTAAGGAATCTGACCTAAAAACATATTTGAATGAGATTTTGATTTCTCAAAATTAATTAATCCATTCATAAAAAAAAAAAAATCATAGAAAATTAAGTGGAAATTGTTTTTCGTCTAGTTGAAATTTGCAAGCACACATCACAAACACTTTGTTCTCTCTCCTTTTGCATTTGACATTCTAAGCATTTTAATGGAGCTATAAAATGCACCCTTGGAATTTAAACAATATTTGATCCAACATTTAAAATTTCAAATTCTCATCTATTTTTTTGCATATGACATTTTAGGCAATTTAATGGAGCTATAAAATGCACCTTTAAAATTTAAACAATTTCTAATCCAACATTTAAAATTTAAACTTCTTTCTTCTTCTTTTTTTGCATATGTCATTCTAAGCATTTTAATGGAGATATTAAATGCACATTTGAAATTTAAACAATCCCTCATACAATATTTAAAATTTCAACTTCTCCTCTCTTTTTTTCATATGACATTCTAAGCATTTTAATGGAGCTATAAAATGCACCCTCGAAATTTAAACAATCTCTGCAAGGCATGGCATGGCATGGCATGGCATGGCAAGGCATGACTTGGTAAGGAAAGGCATGGCAAGGCAAAGCATGGCTTGGTAAGGAAAGACATCACAAGGAAAGGAAAGACATGGTTTGACATCCAACATTTAAAATTTCAACATTTCCTTCTTTCTCCCTATGTTTTGCAAATAAAATATATATATGTATATATGTTGAGTAAAATAATTTTTTTATTATTTAAGTAAATAATAATAATAAGACCAAATTGATATATAGAATCCCAAATTTAATAAAAAAAAAAAAACCAATAACTATATACTTACTCAATAACTATAAATATTCTATTTTGGCACTCCTTTCTAAAATATAACTCGAGTAACATGTCCACCCCAAGGCACTCTTATCTTCATCCTATACGTCTGTGATTTATTTCCACAAATTTTTTTAAAGAGAAATAAAGGGTTGTTAACATAATGTGTGTAAATACAACGGCAATTTGTGTTTCGTAGTACTAGAAATAGATATATTGGGAATATAACGTGTGCAAAAGTAAACTCTCCTCATTGCAGAACGGAAGTTTGTGGAGCTCGAAACAAAGAATTTGATTCGTTTGACTTTCGAATAAAACGGGAGATATAATAAAAACGGCGTTTTAAGATTGATTTACAGCTTTTTCATTACCTTTTAATATGCCTTTTTATGAAAATTTACGGACAAACACGGTAGTTGAAAAAAATTGTCTAATGAAAATGAGGTTAAAGTTCATTACAGTTCTAGTATTTACGTTTCATATATAATTTTTTTTTATGTTTCAGTAATAATTAGATCAAATATTGAGTATCTATAGTAAATTGCTAAAAGTGTATTTTGGTTTTGGATTTTAGCTTAAAAATGTGTAGGTGATTGGTTAAGAGTTTATCTTCCACAAATGTATAAGAAAATATATTAATAATCTAAAAATTAGGAGACATTTAGTTGGAATGGAGCTTTAGCTCCTTATAAGCTATCAAAAAATTATCTCCCATTTCCAAATTTTATTTACATAAGATGATATAACTACACATCAAGATCTTCAAATTATATCAACAAATACCAAGCTCTTAACCCCCAATATTGTGATCTTTTTCCTATTCTTGAAAAGAAAAAAATAATTTTATATACAATCATTTTACAAGTTCTTAAAGAGATGGGCGATTTGTTGTCCATGACATTCTTTCAGGAATGGAATGTAGATAGAAAAATTGGAAGGAAAAAAATAGTCTACTTTTTTTTCCAATAAAAATTTGCTCGAAATTATATTAGACTTATAATTTCCTTTACATCATCAAAATAACCATGTCAATAGCCTTTCCACCAATTCAGTGTAATACATTACTAGTAACTACTAACAATAAATCTTAATTGTCTTTATCCAACTTCTTTATAATTAATAACCCTACTGATATACTCGATTACTAATCCAACAAAAAAAAAGATGTTGAATCATACAACAAAATTCACATCTTTCATTGAATGATAAAATTGTTCTTCACAAAAAGTTAATCCAAAAACCCCGAACCAGTAGACTAAGACCCGCCCACAGAAAAATAATCTACTTAAAAAGATTAATTTAGTAAAAAAGTATAATACATTAAAAAAGAAAAATCATTGGGTGGGCCATGGTTCACACTTGACTAGGGTTGCAATACCCACCTAGTATGGTGGGTGGGTGGTGGTTCACATCTAGTCAACATATCACAATATGCATAGTTTGGTGTTTTGGGCATATTTAAAAATAACCAAGTGAACGTGGTTATGGTTTAGGTATTGTCAAAAATTACTATACTTTCTATCTCAACATTTTAAAGTTAAATTGTGATTTTGAAAGTTTAGCAAAACCTTTAAAGAAATGTACTATACTTTCTATCTCAACATTTTAAAGTTAAATTGTGATTTTGAAAGTTTAGCAAAACCTTTAAAGAAATGTACTAATCAACTAAGCCAATACCTTAAGCTCGTAAATATGACTTCATGAGATAATAGAAACCAAAACTCACATAGAGCAAATGGTCTACCTTAAATAAGCTACACTACAATAATCCACCTTGCCGAAACTTCGAGCATTCTATCTTATTTATGACAATAATATGC
>JASDQU010198360.1:0-11092 GCA_032191745.1 Picea mariana
CATTATTACGTAACTAAACCACAGTTGTTTAAAATAAAATTGTTGAAACGGATAATAGTAATTAAAGGATTTCTCAAACAATTGATTGGTTTCTTGTCTTTTATAAAAAACTAGTCTTGCTGACTGGATTGGATGCGTACATAAATTACTAAAGGATGATAGTTTTGATTATTAGTACATGCACGAGACTTGTATGTACTAGCTACACATGCATTTCTTGTACATATACACTAGTGTGTATGAGTTTTCTTGACTTACTTACTGATAATGTCAGTTACTTGATATGAATGTGTGAACCATGTTTCTTTTCCTTTGTACCATAAGATACCTTAACTTCGGGACGAAGTTTCCTGAAGGGTGGGTGTATGTAACAACCCTGCTTAAATAGATGTATAGGATTATTAATTATAATTGATTTAATAATCTAATTGTCCTAAAATTTAGCTAAACAATAATTATTTCTTAAATAACATTAACTAATTAATTATTATTAATTACTTGTTCATGATTGTCAAGGATTAATTAATTATTAATTGACTCATTAATTAATTAAGTAAAGAATTAAAGGGGGTTAATAAATTATATTGTAAATTAAAGATTACGTATTCGGGAAGGGATAGGACATTAAATATAGGATAAAATAATAAATAAACGGATAAGGGGACATGAATAATAAGATAAAGCATTAATAATCAGATAGGGTAATGAATGTGGAGATAAGGTAATAAATGAGGAGGAAGGGCGGTGAAGGAGGGATATGAGGAGGAAGGTTTATGGAGGAGAGGGGGATTTATACGGCATTATTATTTTTCTTTGGGGGCTCTCTTGGATTTGCAGAGAGGAGAGTTGAGTTCTAGAGTCGGAAGGTTTAGTACAAGGGCACCGGTTTGCTGGAGGTTTTGGGCACAAGGGCCAGGATATCGATATGATATCCTGGAGCTAGGTAGTTGTCCTAGTTGGAAGGGAGGATAGTATGTTTGGGCAGTGTTTACACAGTGAAAAAATGGTCAACAAGGCGAGTGGACAAACAGAGGGTTATCATCAGACCCAGGTATTTAAAATTATGTATTTGTTTTTATTCTGTTATAAAATTTTAATATTCGTTGTTAAATTTACATGCGTATGTGCTAAAATAGAAAGGAATTATTGAATTTTCATAAATCTAGTAGAAGTTACTGTCTTGTTGTAGAATTACTGGATGTTGAATTAATATGGCCACTACAGTTAGCTACAAGAAGGATAAGGAAAAAAGAGATAGGGGGCTATGATTCCATGAGAGAGGGGATGTGAGGGGCTAAGCATTTTTATTATATTTTATTTACCCATAATTTATTTTATTGAGAAAAGTGGTTACACGAGCTTCTTGGGAGGAAGGCCAGATGGTTCTTGTTTTCATGTAATTATTTAAAGATCCCTTGTGGGTTGTTTTGGGGGTTCTTATGGGTTCACTTGTTCTCATTCATTCACTATTACACCCTTCTCACTCTTTAATTTTTGGTGCCTCATTCTTTCTAATTCGTGTGCTCTTGGTAACATGGAAATGAATGGATGGAAGAGGAGATCCATTGATAGATGGATTTAATAAATTAATGATCATTCCAGGAGGGAATGGATTCCTATGTGCATGAGATTGATGGTAGTTCTAAAAGAACTATCCACAATTGAGAATCCTTGGGGTTTCCAGCATGGACATTTCCTCACTAGTAGCACTGGATCCCTGGAGATAAATGGAACAACCTGATGGACTGCATGGCAGAGAAAGGTGTTCATTTCCTTAGGTTATGTAGGCTAAAGGGGATAGAGAGATGGAAATTCGAATTTGTTGTATGGTTGGGAAATATGAGAGCCCGTTAGCCAAATGTTGTGTGTTTTAGATTTGGCCTAGTACCCGTCCTTGTGGATTCATAGCCCTGGCTCGGGGGTGACCTATTGTTGAGAGTAAAAGAAAAACAATGTCTATGGTTGGGAGGATTTTCCTTGGTCTGCATCAAGTTGGTGAATGTTTACTTGCAAAGATAAGTGATCCATTTGTTTTTTGTATAATGTATATTCCACTTTGTATTTAATTATCTCTGAGATATGTATTTATAAGGTTCTTATATGTTGGTTATTTGTTGTGCATGGAACATTGCTTATTTCTTTTATGTTGTAGCATCGATTTTGATTAATGCATGTGGATCTTTCATGTTTGATTTTGGATTAAATGTTTTTATAATTCAAGATTAGTTCAAAAGTGAGTTTTTGGAGTAGTGTTGTCAACCCGTGGGTGGCTAGGTATGTTATAGATTTGTATCAGATCTTTTGGTTGAAACACTAGATAGGTATGGGTTGGAACTATTGGACATGGTATTGTCCTTAAGAATGAATACATCCTCGAGATCTTAAAGCTAAGAAGTGATATCATTGTAGAGATTGTGCAAAAGTATGACCGTCGTGCAGCCATAGATCTTTTGTAAAGGATCGTAGAATCATGATCGTTCCCTTTTGTATTAGGGAGTGATCAAAATCATTGAATTAGGGAGTTCTGGATTGTTAGATAAAAATTCGGGTGGATGATGACCTTTAGATAGAGGTGAAACTAGTGGTTGGGTAGGATTAAGTCCCAAACATCAAATCGAGTTGGTCGATCTTCAACCATCGATCGAAGCCAAGAAGGAGATGGAAACTCCAGAACTTTTCCACTTCAAAGATTATGGGAGATAGGAAAAATAATAATATGTCGAAGGATGAAATCATGAAGTCTCATCGATCATCTGATTTGATAGAAGGCTTGGGTAAAATCGTAGTCATTGTTTAGGCTCATCCTACATTGACGAATATGAGAAGTTTAACTCCAGGAGAATTGAACCATTTTAGAATTGTTATAACCCAGAGTCCTGGAGTACCGAAGTCCTGAATTCCTGTCGACTGTTAGATCGAGTGAAGGAATTTAGGAGTAATGCGGGACATCAGATATGGAGTAGAGAATGTGGACTATCCATTGGGTTGATGACATATATTATGCCATGTGGGGACATGTGTCACTTGAATTCAGTACCTTGTGGACCCTAACTTGTTCATTTTTATTGACACGTGGTGAACGTACCAAGGGTACACGTCACCATAGGTGACACCAACATGTCATGTCATCTATGATATTACATCCTCTGAGAATGTCCAATGTCTCTACCAGCGAATGTGTCGGATACTAACATCACAAATTCATGCAGACCCTCTATCTAAGATCCCTTCAGGACCTTTCTCAATCGTTATATCAACCAGTGGAAGGATGGCATAAACACTTTGGAAGATATCAGTCCTAGGAAGTGGAACGACTCGAAAGTTGAAATGTCCTAGAGTCCCAAAGTGTCAAAGTCCCAAAATGATTAAGGACTATCCATCCCAACACTTGATTAAGTCCTAGCCATCGTATTAAGTTAGTGGAAGGATATTGTAAGAGGAGGGGTTAACCGACGGTAAGAGGTCATCGTCACTTTATGACCGCTTCTGTAGGTATAACTCTAGAGGAGTTGAGAAAATCATGAGTGACAATGTCCCAGAGTCCCCAAGTAACAAATTCATGTGATTCGTTGATATAATACCCTCAAGGATTCCTCGTGACTGTCTGATTAAACAATGGAATGATAGGGTAAGTGTTTCGGTGGGTTAAACTATGGGAGAGTTGAGTGACTTGGGAGTTGTAATGTTCTAGACTCCTGGAGTGGTGAAGTCCCCAATTAATTAAGGACTTTCCATCTCAACATAGGATTAAGTCATGATCATTGATATTGTTGAAGCCTCAAGATGAGGCAGGACCATCTAGTCAATGAGAGATTAAATCTTGATCATCCCATCTAGTAGTGGAGTTAATATAAGTGTTTTGACGAAATTTACTCTGGGAGAGTTGGAAGTTGAAAAGGGAGTTTAGCCGGAAGGCCAAAATTTGGAGGACTTGTTTCCAAATCTAGTTTCATGATAAGGAAAAAGGGGTTTATTAGAAGCACAAAGGGCCTAGAAGTAAACAAGCCCATGATCATGGTTGGAACGAGCTTCTGTGTAGAGGAATATCGAGGAACATCGCTTAGAGTGTTTAAGACAGTGTTTTCAAGATGTGGTCACATGGAAAGTGGTTTGAAGGAAGCACCTATGCATAATTCAAATTATGTACTAGTTTAAAGGGGATATGGAATAATTCAACAAGATCTTGTTGCCAAACAAAAAAGGGGTGAAAGTGACTTTTTTTGGGAAGCCATAACTTTCATCTCAGATATCATATTGGGGCAAGAGTATAGTCGTTAGAAATATGATTAAGAGGGGAATGACTTGGAATTATTCTAATTTGGATAAATATGATATAATTATTCATGAACTGAGCAGAAAAATTACATGTTAATTTAATTGACAATTTTTTATGATATGTACAATTCTAACAAAATGGTTGCTTGCAGATTTTGCAGAATTAGAGGTATAATCAAATCAATTCAAGAATAGGATCAGAGATTAGAGTCATGGAAGCATGAAAGACCTTACATAAGTTGGACAAGTCAATAAATAGCTACAAATAAAGTAATGAAAAGTGGATAAAGAACTTGAGAAGAGAATAATAGAAGGATTATTATGTCGCTACTACAGAATGTAAATAAATTTCAGGTACAACAAAGGAAATAATCCTCACATAGAATATGAAGCTAGAAGGTTAAGAATGTCATTTATGGGCATAGAAAAGAAAAGTAAGGATCCATATCCTTGAAGGTAAAGATGTGTAGACAGTTGCAAGCTTGGTGTGGAAGAAAACACAGAGCTTAAGAGGTTGTGTGTGAATAATATCTATGTGTCAAGCATAGGAGTTCCAGGGAAGGATTTGTTAGATATGACTTAGATACTAGTATAAAACTATCAGTAAAATAAATCCACTTCTAATATCAGAGTTCACATTGGAAGCAAGATGTCAATGTTGAGAAATTGGGGATAGAAAAATGAATGCTCTTTCACTTGAAAAGTGCCACTGAATGAAAATAGACTTCCATTGGGAATGTTATTAAGTGTGAAAGGCTTGGTTTCATAGGGATATTTTAATGAAGTAATCTAATGGAAAAATAGGAGTAATAGTATTTGATTCAAGAATGTTGTCGTAGTAGAGTGATGAAATGTTTGAGCTACTTCATTCTAGGGTGCTGGAATGTTTCATAAAGGTAAATTTGGATATGACTACCCAAAAGGAGATATTGAAAATTGAGTACATTGGTTGGATTGAAGAATGGCCAAGTGAAACTTGGCTGGAAGGTATTCATACTAGGGAACAAAAGTGCAGATGAGAAGAATGGGAGCACACAAGGAAGCAAGGATCTAGAGGAATTCAAAGACAACTATCTACAACATAAATAAATAAATAAGTCAATTGAAACAAAAATCCACTAGAGTGCATGAGGAATACAATGAAGTTAAAATGCATATGCATTAGTAGGCATGATGATAGTGAATGTTTGGTGCATATGGATGTGTAATTGTGCATATGCACATGCTTGGATATGCATATAACATGCTTGTGAACTTAGAATAGTCTGTTATTATGAAATAATGACGTTATGGAAATTGAGTATGACTAATGATGGATTATGTATTCCGGAAAAATGATATAGCATGATTAAAGAGGTGGACGTTGATATCGTTGCTTATGAATACATCTATGTGAATACCCATGAGGGTTGTAGGAATGGTGATCAAAAGGATGGAGGAGGAAGCTTGTGAGATTCTACAAATACAAGTTGATCAAGTAGCATCAAGTAGGTTGATAACAACCATCCAGGTATGCGTTTGTTGCTTATATGTTGAAGGGAATTGAGGTAAGAAATTCCCTCAGTTAATTTTTGAATATTTAAATCGATATGTAATGGAAAAATACCTAGAGTATATAATTGGTATTGATGCTAGAATGCATTTAGATAGATTGTCATTTGTATATTGTGTTATTATTGGTTATGGATCATAACCAGGTTAATTTAGGAGACATACTCCTTCTATAACAATGAATATCCATAGATATAGCCATGTGTGAGTAATCCAGATGGATATCGGTGGCCACCCACCTTTTCCAACTGCCTCAAAAATAGCTTTCTGGCAATTTTGGCAATTTAGTATTTTTAACAGTTTTCACTTCCGGGGCCATTTTGAGGGCTTAAATGAAGATTTTTCGGGATCGAGCTTCTCAATGATAGCCTACAGAATTATTGAGTCCCCAAAATGAATATCCTCAATGACACCTTTCCAATGGGCTATCATACTCCTAAAACAGAGATCGTATGAAAAAGTTACGACCCCAGGAAGTTAATGTACTAAATTACCCAAACGGGGCCCACATGACTTTTGGCACTTCATATCCTAGGGTTAGGTTTTTGGATGTATAGGGTTTTTATAAATCCTGTTTATTGTAAAAATACCTTCATAGCCTCAGTGTAATCCTATTCTTTCGAATGAGTGCAACCATCACATCTCTTCTTAGAGATAAGTCGCCACCATTCCAACAAGCTTGTTTCCACTATATTATGCAGTTTCAACTTATTTCCTTATTGAATAGAAAACCAATTTTACTCTATCTATGTTATTTTGTGTTAAGTACTTGTTAATAATCTATATTCATTTTGTTCTGCTGATAAAATCCATATTAGTGGTATCAGAGCAGTCTACTCCTTGTCGTCTTAATGCATGTCCCCAACGAGGTCATAGTACAAAGAGTTGAATCTCGAGCTTGTTTCTCTTGAGGATAAAATATCTTGCACATCCAAGAGACCTCTCGTGCCAGACGAAAATAAAGATGATGAGACAAGAGATCCTTTCAAACTGTTGATTGAGGAAGACCTCATGCAACAAAGGAATGACATGATGGATAGTTTCATGCAAATCCTTCGGCAACTACCAACAATTGATACATCTTCTTCGAGTAGAGGTGCCACTCCCTTCAAGGTACAAAAAAACTGTGATATTCCTATATTTGAAGGTCAAATAGATGAAGATGTGGTAGAAAAGTGGTTGAATCTAATAGAATGGTATTTTTCTGTCCATAACTTTTCAAATAGAGAAAAGATTACTTTTGTGCTCCTCAAAGACGTTCCCCATGTCAAATATTGGTGGGAAACTTTTTGTGAGAAAAAGGAAACAAAGGAGCCATCATTATTTAAAGTCATGGCCACCTGGGATTCCTTCAGGGATGCTATTAAGGAAAAATACTACCCTGTCGAAAGTTATGATGACTTGTATATCAAATGTACCACACTGCGACAAGAAAGAGACCAAGAAGTGCCAGATTTCACGAATATCTTTCATACCTTGCACACCAAGCTGGGTATCAAATATTCAGAGCGACATCTGGTGCTCAAGTATCACGATGCTTTGCATAGATACATCCATACCAAAATTGAATTTTTGGACATCTCATCCTTGGGCACGACCTACTGATATGCTGTCAAAATTGAGCAGAAGCTCAAACAAAAGACACGACAGTTTGGGCCTAGGAACCCCTCACAAAAAAAGCTAGGAAAGGGTGGAACCAACCCATAGAACAAAGGATAGATCAAATATGGACAGTATCAGGACAACTAGTCCAAGCCACAAGCAAAGAAGGACATCGGAAAGACAAGGAAAGATACCGAGAAGTGGTGCAACTTCCATAAGAGCCCTTGGCATAACACTATTGACTATCGCTCAAAGAAGTCATTGGTGGCCGAAGTTAAATCCTCTAAATCATATGTGGGTTCAGACTCTGAGCCATAACCAGAAAAGGAGATATGGATCATTGACACGGAACCCAGTTCCACTGTTGCTACCACCAAGCTCTAGCCTGGTGAACAGATGAGCCAGAGGAAGGAGAATGCCTCTTCCATTCACAAATGTGGGTGAAAGGCACCCTGATGCACTTCATCATGGATAGCGGTAGCCAGAAGAACCTCATATCAGCAGAGGTCGTTAAGAGGCTGGCCCTGTTGACCACACCACACCCACAACCCTACACCATTGGATGGCTCCGCCAAGGAAGCGATCTTCGCATAAGCCAACAGTGTCGACTGTCATATGGCATCAAACCCTTCAAAGACGAGGTATTGTGTGATGTTTCTCCTCTCGAAGTTTGTGATGTTCTTTTGGGCCAACCTTATTTATGGAAATATCATGTTGTATATGAGTCTAGGCCTCATAGTGTTATTATTACTTTGAACAGGAAATTGTATAGGATACTCGAAGAAGTCCCACCCAGTGCTATATCCTTGATCTCTGCTAAGAAATGTAGGAAGGTCATCTCTCAGACAAGGAATTTTGTCTTCTTCATGATTTTTTCTTAGAATAAGAGAAATATCACAGCCACATCTAGGGTCTTTGTGGCCGACCTCTCCACACAGCATAAGAAAGTAGATAAGATCATGGAAGAATACTCAGATATCTTCTCCTCACCTACCGGAGTACCTTTGCATTACCAGGTCAAGCAACCCATCGATCTGACCCTCAACAAACCACTGCCCAATGGGCCAGTCTATCACCACTCTCTATTAGAGAATGAGGAGATCAAGAGACAAATCCAAGAACTGCTCCACAAGGGGCACATCTGTCCCATCTCATCACCTTGCGGGAGCCCAATTGTGCTGGTACAGAAGAAAGATGGAACCTAGTGAATCTGCATTGATTACCGAGCTCTAAATAAAATCAGAGTCAGAAACTAATACCTAATTCCTCGAATCAATGACCCCCTTGATCAACTCATGGGAGCCAAATACTTCAGTAATATTGATCTAAATTATGGCTACCACCAAGTACCGATAGAACAGACAGATGTATGAAAAATCGCCTTCAAGTCAAAGGAAGGCCTTTTTGAATGGTTGGTCATGCCCTTTGGTTTGACAAATGCTCCAACCACTTTCATGAGGATTATGAACGATATACGGTGACCATTCACCAATAATTTTGTAGTGGTGTATCTAGATGAAATTATCATTTACAACAAGACTTGGGTTGAACACTTGCAGCATATTCAACATGTTCTGTGTTAGAACCCTATAATTTATAGGGAAATCAATATTCTGACTGATATTTTTTTTTGGGCCTAATGCAATTTCTCATGACGCATAGTGAAGATGTGAAGCTGGAAAAAAGTTCTCAACACATCTCGCTTGCTTTCAAGTGCTAATTTTCGGATTTTGGTATAAAATTGGTTTTGGAAAATTTGTCTAAAAAATAGATTTATTCTGGCCAACATTTAGGATCTCAGGCCTATTTACAAGTCTTCATTATTTTTATCAAAATTTTGGGGCTCGAAGGCCAAAATACAATGCTCCAACTCCATGCAACCTAACACACAACAACACAACACATGTCAAGGATTAGCACGCAACACCATACACCACACAATCCTAGCACATCAAGCGCCAAGTCACATGTCTAGGTGTTCGAGACCGAGCCTGAAGTAAAAATTTCAAGTGAGATCTCGGTGATTGAAACGTGTCTAGCATGCACATCTCATTAATGCCTAAGAACCATATGTCGATTTATACACTAGATTCCATCATTCCTAAAAATCATATGTCAGTGCCCAACAAGAGCCTTGGATTATCATTTTACAGACAAAGATGTTAAGTCATATATTCACAGGAAAACCAGTGCCGCCATCAATGATTTGACGATTGCGTCCAAGTAAGGAAACTGAACAAACAAATGGAGCTTTCAAAAAGATACAACAACAAGATACTCTAATGGATTCCATTAGCTATGTTTTCATTTTCCAGTGTCATGTGAATATGAAGGTGTTGAAGGAGGCAAGTGGGAGACTAAATGGAAATTATTTCCTCAAAGTGATTTGGGAATATGTACTGGTGGAAAAGTGCCAAAACCCTCGCGTGCTCAATAGTTACCAAATATCAAACTTCATAGCAAGGCAAATTCAACATGACTTCCAAAACAAAGGATAAAACCCTCATGTGGATTGTTAACATGTGAAAAGGATATCAAATTAACAAGGCAGATCATTGTTCATGCTTCTATGGATAAGAGAAAGTGCTTCTCCAAATTCATTCTCGATTTATAATCAAGTGAATGGAACATGCATCTAGGTATGGTTTCAATGATCAATTTTAGTGCCAAGTGTTGGGATCACTTGAAGGAGAATTCATGTAAATACTAACATGCCAAGAGCCAAATCGACACATCAAAATAACAGTGCACAACTATATCTGCGAATGACATCTGAGTTTTTAGCACAAGAGGAACACAAAATGGTTTTTACCAAGAATTTGAGGGTTGTTGAGGAAATCAGAGTCATCAGTTAAAGCTTGGCACTAAAATCTATGTTGGCAATAGAAGGTTTGTCATGTTCAATTGGAGATAAGGCTATCTCTTACTTATAATGGACGCAAAATTAATTATCCAAATCCATTGATCAAGGCCAAATGAGGACATTATTTTGCCAGTTATGAGTCAACAGAGTTGGTTCCTAAAATCAAGGGATTGGATAAGTGGTTGCAAATTATTTTTCAGAGCCAACACATCGGCAAAGGATTGAAATTATAGAGTATCCAAATCTTCTAGGAATATGTAACGACCATTAATTATTGATATGAATAATTTAATAAATAATCCTAAAAATTAGCTAAACTATAATTAATTATTAAATAACCTTAATTAATTATCTATTATTAATTAATTAATTGTGACTATGATTAGTATAAGTATGATTAACTCTTTAATTAATGGTTAATGATTAATTTGTTTATTAATTAATTAATTGATTAATTAAGTATTAAACAAAGGGGGGAAAATAAATATAATGTTAAATGGGGTTACGTATCCCATAGGAGATAACGTAACCAATACGTAAAAGGGAAACATTTAAATAAGGGATAAGACAATTAATAAGGGATAAGGCCTTTACGAATGGGATAAGGTGTAATAAAGAGTTAGGTGGGAGTTAATGGAAGGGGCGGTGAAGGAGGAATAAGGGAGGTGGAGAGGGATTATGGAGGGGATTCATTCATTCATGCTACGAGACGGGAATCTTGGAGGATTGGAGAGTGAAATCTACAGTGGGATTTACAGTGCACTGGGGGGGCTGCAGAGGTTTTGGGCTCGGAGGGCTAGG
>JASDQU010198362.1:0-19410 GCA_032191745.1 Picea mariana
CACAGATAGAAAGAAAGAAGTCAGAGCTCAGAGAGATAATAAATCTACCAATGAAGATGATGATGAATACACATCAGAGCAGGAATTGTTCTGAGCCATCTGTCTTAGAGACTCCCAAGTAATATAAATATTAGACAGGGGGAGTCTATGCGATATTTGTGATAGACCGAAGAACCATCCTTGAAATCCATGTGAGTACAAGAACAAAGATCTTTAGAATCAGGTTCTCGATCGCCCTAATAGGGAGTTGGCTCCCTACTTTATTTATGCCTACAACACAGTGGGTGGAAATGTACTCCTTCATAGTCATACCACTTCCATCCCCTCAGGCATTGAGATTCACCACCTCACCCTGTGATAAAGTATATGTCATCCACTTCAATCCTCAATGGTTGCCCATCGAGATTGAAAGACTCTGTCTTTGAATCCCAATAGTTTACTAGTAACTGGAGTAACCTCACCTGAGCCCTCATTCATTTGAGAACCCAAAATTTATAAAGGCCACATCATTTCAAATCTTGTTAGGCCCTTGCGTCTCTTCCCACTACTGCATTTATCTCCTCATACTCCCTTTCCATCCATTCAATAACCATCCTACAAAGGAAAATTCATTTTTTGAGTTAAACCCTTTAAATAACTTGTTCACGGACTTGTACGTGGGATAAAATTATGAAAGTTGCATATAGGTCTTCATATACGTGTGCAGGCTTCACTTTTCCCACATATATGGGGTCATATATGCCACCCGATGATCTATCACCCGTGTACACCCTAGTTTCCATGTAACATCCTCTAATACTAAAAAAATGAGGACTAAAACTTAAATGTAAACCATTAAAATGGAAGTAAATGGGATGGGTACTTACTTGGTCCAGACTGTTGTTGATTCCGTTTATCGTATCTTCTACAATCGCCACAGGAAGATCGTGGGTAAAATGGCCTAAAAGCACTATGTGGGTGAAAAACTCAAATGGTATGGTCAGATTTCTTATTTTTACTATTAAAAGAATATTTTTACCCACTTTTTATAGTTTAACCCCATTCTTTTCTATTTTTGGACTTATGGACTAATTCTGCAGTGGAAAGACTTGGTTTTTAGTGTTTTTGTCTAGGGTTTTTTATGGATTTCTAGCGTCATACCACCCGTTCATGCCTCTGACATGTATATTCTTTCATTGTCATATATGATAGGTTTTCATTCCACTTTTCATTCTTGCATTGTCTTATAACCTTGATCCATACACCCTAGGTATGAACCCATTTCTTAACGACACAAAACATTCTCACTGCTACTAGAAGTGTCGTTATTAAGTGGTAGAGACTTACCAAACATGGGTGCCCTAGTTAGAACCTTTGTGTCATTTAGTGACCATGCAGAAGTTATTCCATAGGACCGTGAGTTCCTTATAGTCCCAATATGACTTTGCATTTGAACCCCATTTTCTTACTCACAAGCATTTTGACCATTACCTATGGGACTCCCCCTGAGTCTTGGTTAAGCTCTTTTCTGACTCCCGAAAAAATGAAAAAATTGTCGAGTGAAATTGTCTCTTTCACACTTGTTAACTGGTTTTGAAAGGACGTTTAGTTGGTATAATTTTAATGTTTTTTCGGACCAAGTAGATTAATTACGAAAAATGAATACTCTAGTCACCATTGGCTAGAAGAGTTCTCCTGGGTATTATTTTATACTTTTTTGGGCCTAGGGGACTAAATCTACGAAAAAGGACATTGTTGGGTTAAGTTGTGATTGCATTCCATCATCCTACTTGCATTGTTGAGCCTATTTCCCGTTCCCGCTTTATCGTTATAAGCCTCTTTCCTCAACAATTTGCATAACTAGCCAAGCAATGCCTTCCACATATCCTTTGCAGCTTGACACCCTTTACCTGTAGAGGAAACATCCCCTCGAATGTCCAAACCCCGCATGAAATTCCTTGCATTAAGCATAGGTATGTTTCACTTCTTGGAACTAGTTGCTTACTTGCGACACTTGTTTCCTCTCCTGTATAATAGCATTTCTTGGCCTATGAAAACCAAAAAAAGACGGTCAGGAAAAGAATATTATCTCTTATCGGCAACATTCGTGTCGCATTTGAACATAACACAAAATTTTGAGTCCATTTTCATCCAAAGTTTGGGTTTAGCATGACCCTAGGAAGTTGAGATCGTTACTTAGAGTTTACTCCTCCAATGGGTTATTCTTCCAGTCCCTATGGAGAGTTTGTTGATGCCTCCTGCGTCACAAAATTTTATCAATGATCATTATCAAGTCTATGTAGCTTGAGTTATCCATATGTCTCATGATCTTGTTCAAAGGAAGTTTAAAATTATGTGTTGGCCATTTCTCATAACTCTTGACTTTGCATGTCATCCATAGCCTCAGTGTATCTCAGAATCACATGAAGTTGTTGTCCTACCTTACACCCTGGGCGTACTTTCATCATTGGTAGGTAACCTTGAACCCAACAGATGACATTTCCTGATTGATCGCTAACTGGGGGGTTTCCCTCATGTTCAACGGCAAGAAATATATTCACACATTGGGATTCATGAAGTGTCTTGGATTCCATTAGACTTATGGGTGGTTTCCTCACCTTTGTCGACAATTTTCCTTATTGGTTTCTATTAAGAGGGTCTCTTTCATGCACTACTTTCATTTGGTGCATGCAAGGGATGCACATGGTCGTTGGTTCGTGAAAATCCTATTCGTCTGAGCTCCTCCTAATAATCAAGCTATTGCTTTGTACCTCATGTTGGATGATAAGAGATGCTTTAATTCTCTCCTTCCAACAAGTCTCCTTCCATCGACTTTAGCTCATCTATTCTGGAAGCGATACCTAGAGCCCTATGAGTACCTAGAGGCTTGCATTCATCAGTGGCAGGTTCTATCGCCAACGACAGTTGGGAATACATCAATGTCTCCTAATCGATGGATTCTTCAAGTGTTCGACCTCAACACCCTTATTCACACTTATGAAATGTACTCAGTGCCTTGACACCTACTTTCATTATCAGTGGGTTGTCTCACATTTTTTAATAGTATACCTTAATGATCAGTAATCAAATGGAGTCTCATTGTCTTCGACCTCAAATCCTCTATTCACATAATGTAGACTTGCACCTTCACTGGATATTGTGGAAGACCTACAACTTACAGTAGCAACATCCCTTATATGTTGTTGTATTTCATTGGACCATACCTATATGACTTCAGTAATCATGGAGATCAGATTGTACTCCATTGTATACATATATCTTCAATTGATTTTGAGATTGGACTCCACTGTGTCTTGTTCGTGACTATGACATCCTATGGCATATGTCCACTTTGTATTGCCTATTCATGGCCATGAAAAACTCTTTGATATATATCCACATGGATCTGCATTGTAATTCAGATTGCTAGCCATGTGTACAAAGTCATTATGGAATGTAATATTCTCATGAGTAACTAGTACTTCGAGTTGAGTCTTCATTACTCAATTTCTGGGAATTATAATATATTTCGGCCATCACAGATAGTCCTCTAACCTCACACATTAGGGGGAATCTATTACAACAAATTTTTCCTCACTCCATGCAGCTTTCTTGGATGTCCTTCCATTTCCCTCTGCAGACTTGAAGTCCCCTTTTTGTTCACTCCAAAGCCAAAAATGCACATTTTTGTACATATACACACCCTATCAGTTATACAACAAGCGTATACATAGGTTGCTCCACTACAGCCCTCGTACATTGGGTTTGGTGCTCAAAAATTAAAAATTATATTGGGTTTCCATTCCATGTCACGAGATCCATGATCCTTGACCTTCCCTATACTGGAAACGCTCTGACTCTGCCCTTGAGTTCCATTTGGAGGCTATAAATTGAGCCATATCCAAGCCTAAAAAACAATTCAACATTGAGAGCAAAGACACTCTGGAGAAATTTTACTTCATATTGAGTTTGCATCCTTTTGTCCTTGAAAGTACAAACTTCTTCTATTCATCCCCCAAGCTCTTCCTACTTTGTGATGGAGAACCTCATTGAATCCTATATATGATCTTGCCTTTACAGAGGATTGAAGTGGTGGAGGCCCAGCTGGAGGGACTTAGTTTCTCAGTTTCGATATGTGTCATTACATAAGTTTGTCACCTATGCACTTTTGTTGATTACTTTAATAGAAATACTCTTTTCTCGTCCAATTGATATCTTGCAAATATTTGAATTACTTTCCATCAGCATATTTGTCATGTATGTTAATGGATTATACTAATTTATATGTTGACATAATATATTATCACCATATGCTTGTGTATCTTGGTTGTTGAGGATAAGTTGTAGGTATAAATTTTTTGGTCGCGTGCTCAATGGTGGTCTTCTTCAAATGTATAAACAAGGTAGGCTCTTAGCCTTTTCTTCTTAGCATTTCATTTATATAGAATACTTGAGATTAGAGTTGATTTATGGGTGTCGTTCCATCTATTCTCATTTTCCCCTAGCCATAGAGAGATTTTCCTCGTAACACTAACCTCCCTAACCCCTCACGTAGGTAGAATAATATGTTTTCCATGTAATAAAGGATAACATTAGTTAATAAGGCCTATTTAATAAATGTGAACATGTCAATGTAAGAAGACCTGATAGAAGCTTTCATTTCTAGAAAGATATTCCTATAGAATGTTCTTTAGAAGATAGAATTAGTATAAATAAGAGTAGGAGGCATGAGAAACTTGGTCGTGAGAATTATTGTAATAGAGCACTGCTCTACTAGAGGCTGCCCCCTCAAAGAGGCAAGCGAACATTGATTTCTCTGAACAAAGGTATCATTTTTGGTGTTTCTCTTCTCAATATTGTGTTGTTTCATTGATATCTAATGAATATTCATGTTTCTGTATATTATATTACATATGGTACCTTACAGTTAATCTCCACATGAATTCATACCAATCACTGGCGCCTAAGTTCGTCAGTCCAACTTGTGCAAGCCAAACTATTGTCTGCCCATCTTGCACACCTCCTCCATTCTTTCTCTACTCTCCTTGGTTATCTCCACACCAAGGCCAAATCCACACTTTTGTCGCTGCCCAAATCATCCCATGTTGTGGTTCAGTCCTTCACGGAGTCCTCCATGACTCAACCAAAAATAACTTTGGTTTGTACAATGAAGTGTATTGTCCCACCAACAATCTAATCTATTCCAGCTCCATGTGGCTTGGTGCAAGGTCAACCTGGTGAAGTGTGTCTAGGATACCTACCATGGGTCAAACCACCAACCCAACTATGCAATTTTCACTTGAACTCGCCTCAAGTCATGAACTCATCATGCACTTGGTTGGTTCATCCTACATCGACTCTCCCACCCCAGTCTCCAAGATATTCATATTTTCCCAATGTTTGAGCCAATCATTTGTTTCTCTGTTGTGTGACTCATCTCATCCTTTCAGATAACTCCATTAAATGACTTGTCTCATCATACTATGCAACCTGCAACTCGTCCTCCCTACGAATTTTCTGCTTTCAACTTTGTCAACCGATTGTGTGATCTAGTCCACACTGTCATGCCATTGGGAAAATCATCCTATCCATGGCCCATGGTGAATATTGGTTTCTGGTGGTGCATTCAACTCTCCATGACAACTTCAACTGGACCTTGTGCTCTTCTGTTCTATGTGATTCTCCACCTAGACGACCTTAATCCTCAAGTCCTAGGGGACACTTTTCCTACTCCTTAGGCCAACCATGACTTTTCATCCACAACACGTCCTCATCCACTGCCTTTTTCCAAGGCGTCCAATCCATATAACCTTGGATCATCTGCCTCTTGAACATGCTCACCGTACAACCACTTCTTCCTCCAATGTTCCTCCTAGCCTATGGATGAAAGTGTCATGAACTCAAAGTCATCAACCTGTGATGTGCACCAATTAGCATGACCATCAACTTGGCTGAATTCTATGCCAGAGTATATATAGGGGTTGCACTTGCTATGGTTCACTACACAAAAAACATGGTTGTTCCATTATGATGACAACTCTTCATTTGAAAAATTGTTGCATCCCAAGTTCACTACCAACCCACCATAACTACCAACCTGTTTCGTCACCAAATCAATCAAGGCCACAACTCCAAATCCATACACCCTTGTCTTAGTGCTGCAAAATTGTTTTAAGGAACTATTTTCACAAAACCCTCTTCACAATATAGTCCACCATGAACCTATCGATGACCAGTTATCATGCAAAGAAACCTTCCTCACTTGCTCACTGTTATAGAAAATTTTTCCTCACCCCATGCAACTTGCTTGGATGGCCTTTCCATTTCCCTATGCAGACTTGAAGTCCCCTTTTGTACCTTCCAGAGCCAAAAAATCATATTTTTCCACATATACATGCCCTACCAAGTAGACATCATGCGTATACACATGTTTCTCCACTACAACCCGCATACATCAGGTTTGGTGTTCAAAAATAAAAATTATGTCGGGTTTCCATGTCACATCATGAGATCCATGATCCTTGACCTTCCATATATTGGAAATGCTCTGACTCGGCCCTTCATTTCCATTTGAAGGCTATAAATCGAGCCATATCCAAGCCATGGAGGAGGAGAGAATTCAACTTTTGAGAGAAAAGATACTCTAGATAAATTTCACTTCATATTGAGTCTGCATCCCTTTATCCTTGAAAGTATGACACATTGTTCATCCCCCAAGGTCTTCCTTCTTTGATGGAGAACCTCAATGTCTCCTTTATATAAACTTGCCTTTGGTGGAGGCCCAGTTGGAGGGATTTAGTTTCTTGGTTCTGATGTGTACCAGTACAGAAGTTTGTCACATATATGCTTATGTTGATTATTTTAATAGAAATACTCTTTTCTCGTCCAATTGATATCTTGAAAATATTTGAATTATTATTCCATGGGTGTATTTGTCATGTATGTTAATGGATTATGCTAATTTATATGCTAACATCATATATTATCACCACATGCTTTCTTATATTGGTTGTTGAGAACAAGTTGTAGGTATAAAGATTTCAGTTGCGTGCTCAACTATGGTCTCCATCGAACGTCCGAATGAGGTAGGCTCTTGATCTTGTCTTGTTAGCATTTCATTTATATAGTATACTTGAGATTGGAGTTTATTTCTACGTGTCATTCCATCTGTTGTGGTTTACCTCATGCTATAGAAATATTTTCCTCGCAACATAATTGGTGACCATACTGGGGAATGATATTTTGTTTTGGGGTTTGGAGTGTTTTTCTCCTTGACTTGGTCTCTGTTAGCTTGAGTTTCCTTGTCGCTTGATTTCTTGACAACCTATTTTTACTTTGCATCTGAGTTTCTTGACTTAATCCTTTCCCTGGCAGTGTTTTACTACATATACATGTTTTTTCCCTTGACAGACGCGTACATACACGATATGTCTTTCTATAAGGCGCGTACATACGCGAGTTTTTCTCAAACAGTCACCTACATCAACTTTTTAGGCTTACTGGATAAATTTGGTGTTTGCTGGATGAGTTTGGTTGGTTGTTGAGTCTTCTTGGGTCTATGTCCTAACTATTGAGTGCTTACAAAGTGATAGGAAACCTTCTTATTGTTGGATTTTTGGGCGGTATTCTTTCTTATCATATTTTTCATTAGTTGTCCTTGCATCTTGGTCTGAGTGTTTACTTATTGGTATCCTGCTTGACTTGTCTCTTTTTGCTTGCAGTAGGTTTTTTATATCAAGCTTCTATTCAGTCCTTGCATTTTCGTTTCTTTATATCGAAAATACAAAAATAAAAAAATCTTGTTTTTCATTATGGCATTTGCTCTTTTGGTTACTTAGTATTGATCTTGACACATGAGGAAAGATTGCATTATATTGAAATTGTAGAAAATGCATTAAAAGTTGCATTTGAAAATCTTACCATCTTTTGAGAATTTAAGATTAGGACTTAACACTATGTTATATTCATTTCTTTGATATGCTAAGTCATAATATCATCAATTTCACGACCACATCTTTTGAGTAAACAAAATCCATTAAAAGTAACGTTGATTAATTAAAATTGATTAGAAATTATTTTATTTTTCAGGGTACACAATCAAGCATAGGACATAGGGCCTTGGAATAGGATTTTGTGAGTAAACTTATCTAAGGCTATTAAAATAAACATATGTGTCTGACCAAGGAGTGGTGAAATCCATTGTGTAATTAGTGACGTCAAGACGCTCTACTCACACCGGAGTTAAGCGCAAGGTCGCGTGAAGTTGGTTGCAGAGATAGCCCTCTAATACCTCCATAGTGTGAGAGATATGTCTGTGGTTTCATTCGTATATGGGGGTTTTGCTAGTACCTTTACCTACGTGAGAGGTGATGCTTTCAAGATTTCAGGATTTGTTACCCTACCCATACAGTGGACCAAACTTATGACTGTTTGCTTGCGCATTGGTTATATTGTGGTGGCTCTACTTGTTTGACATATGTAGCCACATAGGTTACTTGCAAGGTTTATTCTATAGGTACCCTGAGTCAGATAAGGGTCGGACAACACACACTTTTTATGGAGGATTACCTCTCCAGGGGGATCTAACCGACTGCGTTGTTAATCCCACAAGGGCCCTGATAACGGATTATGATACCTCCGATATTTTGAAGGGAGTCTCAGGCCCCTCTTGGGCAACGCATACCTACTCTAGTGAGGGAGGCCCATTTTTAGCCACTATATCCTATTTGTGTGCATTGGCCTTTTTTATTTACTTTGGTGTGCTCTCTGATTATTAGTTGGCCTTAGGATTATGTATTGGGTTGTGAGTTTTCATTGCTATGGTTAGTGGAGCCCCCGTGACTCCCTCAGTTAGCGTTACCCAACCCATGGTCTTTTCTCATTCCATGGGGATGAATCCTTTTGTATTTCTGAGTGGTATGCCGAATCATGATACTCAACCAATGCCTTGGGCCTCTAATCCTTTTTTTGGTATGCCAGACAGTCTTCACACTCGCCATCCTCTGTTTCTTTAACTTATGTGAATCCTAGTTTTGGGTCTGGGGGCATGATTCCTCCTTATTATCCCTTTTCGTTTGGTGGGGGTCATATCCCATAACCAAATCCCATGGTTGGAGGTTAGAATCCTCCTTCCTATAGACCCAATCCTAGCTTTTATTTTCCTAAATCAAGTGCTCAAATGGGCGGTCCTTTTACTTATTACATCCCGTCCATCTATCCTTCTTTCGTTATGCTGGTTCTTACGAACGTTTTTCTCATGGCGGACCTCCTTCTGTCCTTTGGTGTTTCATCCGAGGGGATTCAATTTTATAGTATGGGAAACCCCCTTCACGGAGTACCTTCATCTGAGGGAAACATATATCCTCATCTGAGTAACCCTTGTTATGTCACTTTCTCTTCACAAGCAACTTCCTCGGTGATGGTGCCCTTACGACCCTTTATGAATCAGTTTGGAGGAGGATACCATCCTTCCAAACAGGGCCATGGTGTATACCATAACCCTTCCTGGCTTGCAATCTCTCAAAATTAGTATTTCCCAGAACCTTGGTCTCAAATTCTGCAACCAGCCATTGCAAGTCATGTTGTAAGCATAAGTCCATACATTGCGAGTCATACTGGAATTATATCACCAACCTCTGCTAGTCATGTTGGAGATATGTCAACAACCTCTATAAGTCATGTTGAAGACATACAACCAGCTACTGCAAGTCATGTTGGGGGCACAACTCTAGTCACTGCTAGTCACACTGCACATACATCACCAAACTCTACTAGTCAGGTTGGGGATTCATCACCAACCGCTGCTAGTCATGTTGGGGATTCGTCAACAACCTCTGCAAGTCATGTTGAAGATCTTCTAGTAGACTCTGCAAGTAATGCTCGGAGCATGTCACCAGCCACTGCAAGTCATGATGGGGGCATTGATATGATTGAGAAGCCTATATGCATAGGACGTAAGCCCAAGTTCCTTTGTATGCTTTGCAAAGGAGGTCACCTAACTCGTTTGTGCCCTGCTACTGCTATGGTACAAGAAGTGCAGTCCTTGTCTGATATACCTTCAGGTTTTGAGTCATCTTTGGTTTCCCAACATTCTAATCCTTCTTTGGTTGATACATCGGTCATGCCGATGCAATATTCGGCTGACACCACTCTTCTTTTGGAGGGTGATGTGTATCTTGAACATGTTTTATCGCATCCTGTTCAACCAACGATCGTGTCGATGCAATCTTCGGCCAACACCACTCCTGTTTTTGGGGGTGATGCGTCTCTAGACCATGTTGTATCACATCCTATTCAACCAATGGTTGAAGAATTGGTCATGCCGATGAAATCTTCAGTCTATCCCACTCTTCTCTTGGAGAGTGACAAGTCTAAGGAAGTGACATTGCCAATGCAATCTTCCATCAATCCCACTCTTCTTTTGGGGGGTGATGCATCTTTCGACCATGTCCTTTGCATTTTTAGTCCTGTACCTTCTCAACAAGGGAGCATTCCACTCTCTCTTAGTATTCTCCCTCCAAGTCCTAGGATGGTTTCCTTTGATTGGAATTATATTGTAAATTAATAATCCTTTGCAAGTATTTTATCCTCCTCGGCTTGGCAAGTTTTAGGTTCTCCTAAGCTTGTGTCAACTACCTGTGAGTTGATGAATTTCGATAGAAGTTCTGCACGGGAGCCCTGGCCTCGCCCATGATATGTTGCTTAGAACAACACCCCCGAGTCTTGTTTAATCTCTTTTCTGACTCTCTTAAAAAGAGAAAATATTTCTGAGTGAACTTGTCTCCTTCACACTCGTTAAATGGATTTGAAAGGATGTCTATTTTGTGTAAGTTTAACCCTTTTTTTGGACCAAGTAGACTAATTACAAAAAAGGAACACTCTAGTCAACATTGGCTAGAAGAGTTCTCTTGGGTATTATTTTATACTTTTTTGGGCCTAGGGGACTAAATCTACGAAAAAGGACATTCTTTGGAGTTAAGTTGTAATTGCATTCCATTATCTTACTTGCAGTATTGATCCTATTATTGGTTCCTGCTTTCTCATTATAATCCTATTACTTCAACAATTTGTATCACCAACGAAGTAGACCCTTATTTATATCCTTTTCAGCTTGACACCCTATACCCTAAGAGGAAACATTCCCCCGAGTGTCCATGCCCCACATGAACTTCTTTGCATTGAGCATATGTATGTTCCACTGTTTAGAGATAGTTGCTTACTCGTGAAACTCGTTTCCTCTCTTGTATCGTAGAATTTATTTTCCTATGAAAAAACAAAAAAAGACAGGAGGGAAAATAATATTATCTCATATTGGTAGCAGTTGTGTCACCTTTGAACAGAGCACAAAATTTTGAGTCCACTGCCATCCAAAGTTTGGGTTTAGAATGACCTTAGGAAGCTGAGCTCATTACTTAGAGTTTACTCCTCCAACTGGTTATTCTTCCAGTCCCTATGGACAGTTCGTTGATGCCTCCTGCATCATGAATTTTCATCATCAAGTCTATGTTGCTTGATTTATCCATATGTCTCATGTTCTTGTTCAAAGGATGTCTATAAGCCTATGTCGGTCATTTCTCAGAACTCTTTACTTTGCATGTTGACCATACTCTAAGTGTGTCTCAGAGTCAGATGAAGTTGTAGTCGTATCGTGCACCCTGGTCCTACTTTTATTATGGGTAGGAAACCTTGAACCCAACAGTCGACATCTCCTCATTGGTCGCTGATTGGGGGGTTTCCCTTGTGTTTGACGATAATAAATCTATTCACACATTGGGATTCATGCAGTGTCTTGGATGCCATTAGCCTTATTGGTGGTTTCCTTGTCTTTTTTGACAGTCTTCCTTATTGACTACTATTTAGAGGGTATTTTTCATGCACTACTTGCATCTGGTGCAAGCAAAAGGCGCACATGGTCATTGGTTCATGAACATCCTATTCGTTCGAGCTCCTCCTAATCATCAAGTTATTTCTTTGTACCTCATGATGACTGATGAGTGATGCCTTAATGCTCTCCTTTCAGTGGGTCTCCTACCATCGACTTCAACTCATCTATTCTGGAAACAAAGCCTAGAGTCCTATGAGTACCTAGAGGCTTGTAGTCATTAGTGGAAGGTTCTCCCGCCATCAACAGTTGGGAATACATCAATGTCTCCTGATCGATGGATTCTTTAAGTGTTCGACCTCAACACCCTTATTCACACTTGTAAGAATGTACTCGGTGCCTTGATACCTAATTTCATTATCGGTAGGTTGTCTCGCATTTGTTAACGATATACCTTAATGAACGGTAATCAAACAAAGCCTCATTGTGTTCGACATCAAATCCTCTATTCACATGATATAGAATTGCACCTTTGGCGGATAATGTAGAAGACCTCTAACTTATAGCAACAACATTCCTATTATGTTGATGTCTTTGATTGGACCAGTACCTATATGACTTCAATGATCATGGGAGATCAGATTGTACTCCATTGTATACAGATATCTTTAGATTGATTTTGAGATTGGTTTCCACTGGGCCTTGTTCGTGACTATGACAGCCTATGGCATGTGTCTACTTTGTATTGCCTATTCATGGCCATGAACAACTATTTGGTATATTTCCACATGGATCTGCACTGTAATTCAAATTGGCATCCATGTGTACAAAGTCATAATGGATTGTAATATTCTCTATAGCAACTAACACTTCCAGCTGAGTCCCCATTACTCCACTTATGGGAATTATAATGTATTTCGGCCATCGCAGATACTCCTCTGACCTCACACATTAAGGGACATCTGTTATAGAAAACTTTTCTTCACCCCATGCAACTTGCTTGGATGGCCTTTCCATTTCCCTATACAGACTTAAAGTCCCCTTTTGTACCTTCCATAGCTAAAAAATCATATTTTTCCACATATATGCACCCTACCAGTTAGACTACATGCATATACATAGGTTTCTCTAGTACAACCCACGTTCATCAGGTTTGGTGCTCAAAATTAAAAATTATGTCGGGTTTCTATGTCATGTCATGCGATCTATGATCCTTGACCTTCCATATACTAGAAACGCTCTGATTTGGCCCTTTAGCTTCATTTTAAGGCTATAAATAAAGCCATATCCAAGTCGTGGAGGAGGAGAGAATTCAACTTTTGAGAGCAAATATACTCTGGAGAAATTTCACTTCATATTGAGTTTGCATCCCTTTATCCTTGAAAGTTTGAACACATTGTTCAACCCCCAAGCTCTTCCTTCTTTTATGGAGAACCTCATTGTCTCCTTTATATGAGCTTGCCTTTGGTGGAGGATTGAAGTGGTGGAGTCCCAACTGGAGGGACTTAGTTTCTCGGCTCTGATGTGTGCCGATACAAAATTTTGTCACATATATGCTTTTGTTGATTATTTTAATAGAAATACTCTTTTATCATCGAATTGATATCTTACAAATATTTGAATTATTATTCCATGAGTGTATTTGCCATGTATGTTAATGGATTATGCTGATTTATATGCTAGCATCATATATTATCACCATATGCTTGTGTATCTTGGTTGTTGAGGACAAGTTGTAGGTATAAAGCTTTGAGTTGCATGCTCAATGGTGGTCTCCATCGAACGTCCGGATGAGGTAGGCTCTTGATCTTGTCTTGTTATCATTTCATTTATATAGCATACTTGAGATTAGAGTTGATTTCTGCTCGTCATTTCGTCTATTGTGGTTTACCCCATGCCATAGAGAGATTTTCCTCGTAACACTCGCCTGCTATTGTGTCAACATGCTCCTCAAAACAAGCAAGTATGCACCCATACTATTTTTACGATAGGTCAATCCACCTTACCGAATCAATCACCAAGTCTACGCCCAAACTGGCTTCACAATGTGCCTCAAAACCACTATCACCATTGTAGTAGTAGTGGGGATATTACCAATTATTCACCGAACCTTCTTCAAAGTTTGCAATGAACATGCTTTGATACCAACTATTGTTGAGATAGTGGTGAAGAGTTCACCAACTATTCACCAACCTTTCTGTGAACAAGCTCTGATACTAACTTGTTGAATTTTCAATAGGTAAGGTTAAGCATGAAGTTCATTCCATTTTTATCATTTAACTTAAACCATAACCTATTATGTTGCAACAACCAAGATCGCAAGAAGACACACCATGCACAAGAACACAAGAAGTATCCTGGGAAACCCTTCTAAACAGGGGAAGAAAACCCAACCAAATCCTTTGCTATATTCTTCAAGAGAAATATTTTCACCACCAAGAAAACCTACCACACAAGAGGGTGCTTGCAAACCCTAGAAGACTAGTGCCCAACAGAGGTATGCACTTTTCCCAAGATGTACTTTTTGAAATTTCCAAACTCACACAAAAGATATGATTCCTCAATGAGTAATTTACCTTTACTTATATTAGACTTGACATGTCAACATAAGTGTCTATTGGCACAACAGGGCCAACCTCTCTATCTCATAATATAATTAATATTAACCAGATTAATTATTGTTTACATTAATTATCAATTACATTAAGGTGGGGCCAGCCTATACCCTTTACATTAAAATTAGGGTTACATGCAAGTCTGACTCTTGAACAATATATCAAGGGATATCATACACCCACTAGTGCTCAACCACTAGGGGCACATCCATAGTGATATCCATATCTATGGCTCACTGCATTACACAAAAGAACCACTCTCACTAGTGCTCAGCCAATAGGATTACATTCACCTGTGCTCGTCCACAGGCATGTCCACTCAACAGATCTTCTTTCCCAATGCATTACATAGGAGATTCATCTGGAGTTCATCATCAAATCTATGCTCAGAGGAGGCTAATACATCATCTTCATCTCTATCTCATGATGATGCACCCAACTCTTTGGAAATTCACATGTTCACCTTGTGCTCAGCCACATGCATGTCCAACTCTGCAGATCTCCTTTCTCACTGCGTTACACAGGAGAATCATCTGGAGTTCTTCTCAAATCTTTGTATGGAGGAGGCCATCTCTACGTTCCAGCTCTGTCTCAGATAGGAACCACACACCCCTCTTAGGGGCTCTCTCTCTTAGGTTTGTGTCCTGAAGAATGTCTCATGTAGCTACAATCATCAACACTCCCTCTCAGCTAGGGAGGCATTCTTCATCATGAGAAGTCTCACACTGATGTACTTTGAACTTTGTCTTGGCTATAGTCATCAACACTCCCTCTCAACTAGGGAGCTATTCTTCACAAAGATAATTTGGTGAAGATATCTACGATCTGCTCATGTGTAGGAAGGTACTGCATATGTACTATTTTCCTCTACATCATGTATCATATATATTTTATCTCAACGTGTTTCTATCTATCATGAAACAGTGGGTTCTCAATGAGTTTTACACACAGATCTGGCTATCATCATAGAATCCATCTCATGATCAAGTAAATCTGTTAGAATCTTGTGAAGTCACATTGCTTCACACACTCAATGCTAAATACTATGCTTCTGTGGTACTCAAGGCCACAGAGTTTGTTTTTTGCTGCATCAGGAAACCATGGAAAACTTCATGGTAAGACAACAACCGAATGTGTTCTTTCGGTCCATTATATTCTTTGCTCAATCTGTATAGGAATATCCCTACAAACTCAATTTCACACTTGGAGGCATATCTCAGGCCATATCTAACTGTGCCTCGAGTATATCTCAATACATGCTTTACTGTTATCCAGTGAATCTGTCTTGGCTGGCTCATGGATTGACTAAGCATATTCACTGCATAGCATGAATTAGGTCTAGTGTTTAACCAGATACATCAATGATCCAATCAGTTGTGGATCAATTTTTTCTGAATTATCATCATTCATTTTCTTCAAATCCATCACAGTGTTTTTGCATTTTGTCATACTGAACTTCTTTAGTATTCACATTGTATATTTTCCTTGGCTCAGGAAAATCTCATTGGTTCTTTGTCATTCTTCCAGGAAGTAGTGCATCATACTCAGATATTTCATCTTGAAATCAGAAGTCAAGGTTTACTTGTATTCATCAACAAGGCTTTCTGAATAAGTCATCAAAATTAGGCTCTCATCACCAACACTGTAATAATATAGGTTTGGATCAACAACACTCTTGCTGAAACCCAAACTCATCAAGAATCCATCCATCTGATATAGTTTTCAACTCATGGATGGTAGTACATATGGAAGTGTATCGAGATTACTGGATCAAGTGTCTCATCATAGACAGCTCCCTCTGATTGTGAGAATCTTCTGGCTATAGATTTGGCTTTATATTTCTTGACACTTCCATCAGCTGCATGCTTTCTCTTATGGATCCACTTGGAATTTAACACATACTTCCCTTCTAGTCTCTTTGAATAATATCTTTATACATCATTCTTTAAGTTCTTTTGTTATGGCATCTTGCCATACCCGTTTCTCTTGTTGCTTCTTCAAGACAAGGTAGTTCAAAATCAATGAAGTGGCTCATGACTGAAGGATAGCTTTGAAAAAGTCTTTTTCTTTCTCAAGGTGTCCCTTGAGGGACTTGCATGTTTCTCTTCCTTCTAGCAGAGTTTTGTTGATCCTAAGCATCCCTTTTATGCCCTACTGTAATATCTCTGGTCATATCAACTGGAGTAGTTGAATTTATTGGAATATTGTTTGTCTTCCTTTGAACCATTGAAGGTATTATCTCTTTCTTCTTTTTATTTTTTTTTGACTCCCTCCGAGTCAAGTAACTCTATCTGAAGTCTGAAGGAAGGGAATCTTCTTTTATTGCTTGTTAGATCCTTTTATGTCTTCTTAGCCAACATATTAATCAATCAAATAAGGTTTAGACTCCCGTACTAGGGATAATGGTCAAAGTCTTGAGTACTCCCATACTGGGGATAATACTCTTCATTTATTGAAAATGCAATCAACTGTAAATTTAGAGATCAAATGATTTACCTGAGTTTGTAGTCATTTTTAGTTCTGAGTTTGTTTTTAGAGGAAGTACTTCTTCTCTCTCTTATGTTCATTCTTTTGAGGTGGATCTCGATCAATGCCAGTGGTAGAAGCATATTGTTGTCCCTTCTTCCTGGTTGGACAATTTCTTGCATAGTGCCCATATTTATCACATCTGAAGCACTGAATTTATGAAACATATCTTCTCTGATTTTGACTTGGGTTTGATGAAGATTTATCATCTCTGAATGTTTGTCTAAAGTTTCTTTTGAATCTTCCTCATTTCTTTGTATGAAGTGCAAGAGCATGATTTTCATAAGGGGAGTCTTCCGCTCCTCTATTTCTAAGTCTAAGTTATTCTTGAGTACAGTCTGTCCATAGACGATCAAAGGTTGGTAGAATTTCTCTTCCATTGATACTTCGAAGAAAAGGCTCCCAATGTTTTGGAAGGTTGTTGAGAGTGGATAAGACAAGTTCTCTGTCAGACATGATTTCTCCAATGGCTTCTAGTTGTTCTTTAATCTATGATATCCTCATAAAGAAGGTAGCAACTGTATCACCTTTCGTCATCTTGGTAATTTGAAGTTGGCTCTTCAAGGTAAGAGCTCTGAGGGTGTTGTCACTTTCAAACATTTATTTTAATGGTTCATACATTTCATAATCTATCTTTAGGTTGGCAATACAAGCTAAGAGATGATATCTTACTGAGTAGATGATTATTTTTCTTGCTTTGACATCTTCTTCCTTTCTTATCTTCTTATCTACATCGGTAGCTGTATCTGGTAAAGTTTTAGTTACCACATCCAAAGGACATCTTCTTCAAGGGTGACCTGAAGCCTTGATTTCTAGGAGATGAGGTTGCTTGCTCCATCAAGCCTATCTTCTACTAAAGTTTTGTTCTTCATCTGTTCGGATTTCTTCTCAAACTCTTGCCAATTGGATTTAGAAAACCTAATGATTAGGTTGGATTACTAACCTTGGATTTCGTTGGGCTTCTGAATGCCAACAATCAACTTTGAGAGTGTCACGTGAATTCTTGATGAGTTGAAAACGTTTCTTCAAGAAGTTGCAGAAATCCTAAGATCAAGATTCTACAAAAAATATCGGCACCCTAGAAACCCTAGGGAGAAAAACTCAAAATCCTCGGAATTTTACTTTGAAGGTCTCTGGAGATGCACTGAGGAAGGTCATACAACTTGGTCTAAGTTTTAGCTCCAACGTCCACTTGTAAAGGGGTGAAAAAGATAATCAAATGAGGTCGTATGAAACTACAGAAGGAGGGCAGTTTAGCCTTTTGAATGCTTGTGCAGGGGTTCTTCAAGATCTATGCTCTGAAACCATGTTGAATTTTCAATAGGTAAGGTTAAGCATGAAGTTAATTCCATTTTTATCATTTAACTTAAACCATGACCTATTATGTTGCAACAACCAAGATAACAAGAAGAAACATCATGCACAAGAACACAAGAAGTATCCTGGGAAACCCTTCTCAACAAGGGAAGAAAACCCAGCCAAATCCTTTGCTATATTCTTCAAGAGAAAGACCTTCACCACCAAGAAATCCTAGCACACAAGAGGGTGCTTGCAAACCCTAGAATACTAGCGCCCAAGAGAGGTGCACACTTTTCTCTTTGAATAATATCTTTATACATCATTCTTTAAGTTATTTTGTTATGGAATCTTGCCATACATGTTTCTCTTGTTGCTTCTTCAAGACAAGGTAGTTCAGAATCAATGAAGTGGCTCATGACTAAAGGAGAGCTTTGAAAAACTCTTTTGGACCTGCATGTTTCTCTGCCTTCTAGCAGAGTTTTTTTGACCCTAAGCATGCCTTTTATGCCCTACTGTAATATCTCTGGTCATATCAACTAGAGTAGCTGGATTTGCTGGAATATTGTTTGTCTTCTTTTGAACCATTGACGGTATTATCTCTTTCTTCTTTTTATTTTGTTTTGACTCCCTCTGAGTCAAGTAACTCTCTTTGAAGTCTGAAGGAAGGGAATCTTCTTTTATTTCTTGTTAGATCCTTTTATGTCTTCTTAACCAACATATTAATCAATCAAATAAGGTTTGGACTCCCGTACCAGGGATAATGGTCCAAGTCTTGAGTACTCCCATACTAGGGATAATACCCTTCATTTATTGAAAATGCAATCAACTATAAATTTAGAGATCAAATGATTTACCTAGGTTTGTAGTCATGTTTAGTTCTGAGTTTGTTTTTATAGGAAGTACTTCTCCTCTCTCTTATCTTCATTCTTTTGAGGTGGATCTCGATCAATGCCATCGGTAGAAGAATATTGTTGTCCCTTCTTCCTGGTTGGACAATTTCTTGCATAGTGCCCATATTTATCACATCTGAAGCACTGAATTTATGAAACATCTCTTCTCTGATTTTGACTTGGGTTTGATGAAGAGTTATCATCTCTGAATGTTTGTCTGAAGTTTCTTTTGAATCTTCCTCATTTCTTTGTATGAAGTGCAAGAGCATGATTTTCAACA
>JASDQU010198364.1:7889-19410 GCA_032191745.1 Picea mariana
GATCTAGACCGTTGAATAGGTGTGCCCGCGATTCCAGACCCCCCCCCGCTTAAAGGTAGAAAGGAAAGGGGGGTCCGGAATTGCCTTTAATGCCATTGATCCAGGCACGCTGATCTGGACCATTGAAGAGGTGTGCCCACGATTCCGGACCTCCCCCCCGCTTAAAGATAGAAAGGCGAGGTGGGTCCGGAATTCTATACGCACCGTTGATCTGGGTGCACGAATCGTTGTTGCTCGAACTTGCTCGCTACTTACCATGGGCACATTATCACCCAAAACTTAGGACAAGTGGGTTTTTAACCCATTCTTTTGCATTCCATCCCCCCTACTAGAAATATCGCTAAAAGAAGGTAAGAAAACTTCATATTTTCCCAACAAATGTTATCGCTGGTGGATTCTGGATGCTTTGCTTCATCGAATCCTTACGACAAACCATGATTCTTTCCCCCTCTTACGATTTGCAGGTTGTAGCTTCAAGTATGAAACAATCATATGACAAGATTCTTCACACTCCGGTTGTTGAGCAGATGATATAGGAGATGAAAAGGTCTTCTCGCGATTCTGCTTGGCAATTTTGCTTGTTCATCTATTGGCCATCTTATACAATGTGCTATGCAGTGGTAATTACCATGGGGTTTTCCATGATGTCAGACCCATTTTAACATTCACAGAACCTGGAACCGACTATGATTTGGATTTTGAGCTTGAGCACTGGGTAATGGAAACCCTTTGTACTGTGTTCCCATGTTGTCAATAACCACAATGCCTGAATTTTCACTCTATATTCTCTATGAAATCGGGCGTTCAATTGGGCGTTCTGTGTGTTTGATCTCTCATGATGACTCGATTGCGCTTACACACTGTTTTTGATGGTATTGTGGACATGTTTCAACCAGAAGCAATCTTTCACCTTCATGATGAATGCCAATTATCGGAGCAGATGGCAATGACTTCTGTTTAAAAAAAACTAATTCTTTGAGAATAGATGGCAGTGATCTCTGTTGATAAGACAAATTTTCTTCAGCCAGGATAACTCCTCTTTGTTGTAGCTTGGTGTGGTTCTAGTATTTGGCTTGACTTGTGCGTTTCTTATTTGAAGATTGCACGAACTAGCTCCAAGGCTTCTGTAACTAGCACCCTCGGGTTCCAAATTTGCCACCTGCAATCTGTTAGTGTATAATGTTCCTCTGAGCAAATACCTGCACCTAAATTCAGCAAAATCAGACAGTTATAATACAATGATCATTGAGAATTGGGTGATTTTAAAATGAGACCTTTGTGGGTACAAAGCAATCGGATTATGAAACGGTTTGAATCAGCAAATGATTCCAAGTTATTGTGGACACATGTGAACTCTCAGACCATGATTCGTGTCATCATAATGAAATCTGGATGGCAGGCGCGTATCAAGGCATGATAATTTTGGTGCTACGGGAATAGCCTTATTCCCATAGCGCTATTAATGACTTAGCAAAATTTGAATTTATGAAGTTCAAACAGACATATAAGGTGACACCTCATTTAAAACCATGTCTTTCAATTTAAAACTTGAAAAAAATATTCAAAACCTGAAATGCAAACCATAAGACACTAAAAACAAAGATTGAAATCAATTGGAAACATAAATTGAAGTGTAGGTAAGAAAGGTTTAGAATAAGGGTTTCTCACTAAACCAAGACCAAATTAGAGACTAACATTGGCTCATTTTGGGGGATGATGATCTCCCTGTGAGGCATCAAGAACAAGAAGACCATTGTGCCTTTTCCTCTATGCAATTCATGCAATGCAACCTGCAAACTTTGTCTTTGCAAACATTCACATTCTTCTGTGTTGTGCCTAGTCCATTGGGTTATGGAGTCAGTCAACATCATTCAAATCTGGGCCAAACTTTTGCAACTCTGCTACTCATTTGAAGCCAAAACTACCCCTGTCAATAGTGCTTTATATGCATTGGGCATGGAGTCTTTATTTCAAAACTGAAACCAAATTTTATGTTGCAAACCAATAGACTGAAAAGAATCTCATACTTGATGGTGATCTTATTCTTCTATCTATTCCTACTTCTAACCAATAAAAACTGGCCCATCATGTGACTTCATGCTTCCAATGAAGCCATAATAACATCAAATCATTTACCAAAGCTCTTTCAACGCAGATAGAAATCAGAGAAGAATTCTTTATGTGTAACAGGATTTTAATTTGTAACACATACCTACAACCCTCATCTGATTTAATTCCAAAAATAGCAAGGCTAAAATCTTCTGAGAAACATAAATCCACATAAATATCTACCCGATCATAGAAAGAAGTAGATTGATAACTGAAAATGGTTACCTCTGCTTGTTTCTTGATACTTCCATATACTGGTTCTGACTGTACATGAAAAATGGGCATAATGTTCTCACAAACCCGTTGATCAAATATAACATTTCCATATGCTGCCTCATATATCTGTTCTTGATGAGAAACCTCTTGATTTTCCTCCTTAATCACATGTAACAACATATCATAGGAATCCAATTGAAGGAGTTGAGGAAAGACTTCTTCTTCAACTATTTTTTCATTCAGATCTAAGACAATAGGTGCATTAGAAACAAAATCTAATGCATTCACAACTATCCAGTCATCTTTCCTATTATCAATGAGATTTGGAAAAACTTCCTCAACAACATGATTTTCATTCTTGCAATCAGAAGAAACATTTTCTTTCTGTTGAATATGCTTATCAAATTTCCTCAGAACAATTTTCAAAAAGACTTTCAGCTGAAAAGTCTTCTTTACAAAATATATTGAAAGAATTATAAAAACTTGCCAATGAGTTAATACTTGAAGTTGGAAGAGATCTGCACCAGTCAAGGGCTGCTCCCTTCAATGAGTATCTAAAAAGCTTGATCTTGACATCCTCATGCACAATCTGACGTTCATGAATAAAATCATGAAAATCTAGCAGATGCTTAGCCAGAACCTCCCAATCTTCTCCTTTAAACGTCGAAAGGATACCTTCCCATTCATCCCTACTAAGAATTGGGTTTGGAAAACCAATGACATCTGAAAAATCACAAAAAGAAAACCTTTGAGCCAGAATGGCTTCCATTCTTCGATCCAGTGGAGTCGCCTATTAATCTTTAGACAGTGGAGTCGCCATGGTGAAATATCTGCAGTCATGTATCTTTCCCCTTCCTGTTCACCATCAAGAAGCAGATCTGATCGTTGTCGTTCTCCCAGGGATAAATACTTCATGCCTCCATCCCTAGCAACAAAGCCAAAAATGTTAGTCCCTAAAGTTGCACTCGACTGCTAAGGGCAAGCTAGGGCATCATTGATTTATTGCAAAATCATTTTGAGGGTTTTATGATTGGGTTTTTGAGTAAGGTGGTTTGAAACTGGTTTCAAGGTAACAACACAATATGAAAAACAAGATTAAAACAAAGCATATCCCATTGACCGAATAATAGGTAAACACAAATATGGATTAAACCAATTAAGAAAAAGGAAGATGAAGCCTTCAATTTGTCAACTTCACCATAATTCTTGCCTCAAAATATCATAAAGAAACAAGATGTTCAGCCTGATATCAAACTTGAAAAATAATCTTTACAGTAAAATTTTCACTGTATAAATTAACAGTGAAGAATCAAAAGCATTGCAATCTGAATATGAATTCAAGCATGAATAAAGAAATAACAGAGTAGAAAAAGAGGTTCTAACCATCCATATTCCTTTGCTATTAAGTGTCAAATTGAACATAATTCCTTTACAATGTGCTTCACAAAAAGGTCCCTTGGGTCTCCAATTTTTCGACCCCTTCCTCTCATTCTACAGAGTTTATATAGAAACAATAGATAATAATCAAGATCCAAAAGAAATGGATCTGAAAACCTCCTCATCTATGTTTAGTTTCTTGTTTCAAATAATCAAGGAGAATATCCAATCTAATCTCCAATTCGAATTGATGAGGTGGCTTGTCAATTGTTGTCCATGAGATTTTTCAGGAAAACAAATCTGGTAAATCCCTGATAAATAGGGTCCAACAATCAATTCGAATATCTTAAATGGTGATAGCTGTGTAAAAAATGAGAGAGGTTTTTTTGAAGGGTCATGTTCCAAACAAAAACCTCTTTTGGTTTCATCAAATTCATCTCCAGCTATTCTGCAACCTCTCTCTTGAAGAATACTAAAACAGGAAAAAATAACAGAGTATTTGCTGTAGCTTATCAGAAAATTAGCCCTCAAAGATCAATTCAAATCTCTTAAATGGTGATTGTTGTGTAAAAAATGAGAGATTTTTTTTTGAAGGGGCATGTTCCCAACAGAAACCTCTTTTGGTTTCATCAAATTCATCTCCAGCTGTTTTGCAGCCTCTCTTGAAGAAAAAGACTAAAACAGGTAAAAATAACAGAGAATTTTATGTATCTTTTCTGGTTCTTCTTTTAATGATTCTTTATGTACTAGGGACATTCTTGTATTTCATTTGAGATCTGCTTCAGAATGGTCTTCTATCACTATGAAACTACTCAACATCATCTGATTTGTAATGAGGGTCTGCTACCGAAGTCTTGATGTTCATGTTCTTCATCTTCAAGGCAACAAAATAGAGTATAGGCTAGATGTAGAACCGAGTTGCTGTAGGATTCTTTAAGTGTAGCCTTGTGTTCAACAGTGAGCATTTGGATCTCTTCACGTTCCCTACTTACAAGACTTCCTTGAAGAACATGAAACTCTTTGTCTTTCCCAATCTTTTCACTCATGAACTTGCATGACAGCTAAAATATTTCATAAGCTATCCCATCATTTCTCACAAATCTCTCACTGATAATTTCAACAAAGTTTGCTTGTATGACCACTTTTGATTTCTGGTATACCTGTGAAACTAATAGCAGACCAAATGAATATGATTTGGGTCCATCATAATGCATTATGCACCTTTCTGGAGTCATGCCAGACAAAACCCCACAATCTGTGAAGATACAAATCTATTCTTGAGATAATGATGCCAGGGGGTAGTATCTCTATTCCACAAGGGCTTGCTCATCATGTTTCCATTTTTTCAAAATTCCTAAAACCTTGACAACCCCTTGAAATGAATATATCATGGCATGATCTGGAGGCAGGTAAGAAAACTTCATATTTTCCCAACAAATGTTATCGCTGGTGGATTCTGGATGCTTTGCTTCATCGAATCCTTAAGACAAACCATGATTCTTTCCCCCTCTTATGATTTGCAGGTTGTAACTTCAAGTATGAAACAATCATATGACAGGCTTCTTCATGCTTCTCTTGTTGAGCAGATGATACAGGAGATGCAAAAGTCTACTCGCGATTCTACTTGGCAATTTTGCTTGTTCATCTATTGGCCATCTTATACAATGTGCTATGCAGTGGTAATTATCGTGGGGTTTTCCATGATGTCAGACCCATTTTAACATTCGCAGAACTTGGAACCGACTATGATTTGGATTTTGAGCTTGAGCACTAGGTAATGGAAACCCTTTGTACTGTGTTCCCATGTTGTCAATAACCACAATGCCTGAATGTTCACTCTGTATTCTCCATGAAATTGGGCGTTCAATTGGACGTTCTGTGTGTTTGATCTCTCATGATGACTCGATTGGGCTTGCATGCTGTTGTTGATGGTATTGTGGGAATGTTTCAACTAGAAGCAATCTTTCACCTTCATGATGAATGCCAATTATCGGAGCAGATGGCGATGAATTATGTTTAAAAAAAACTAATTATTCGAGAACAGATGGCAGCGATCTCTATTGATAAGACAAATTGTCTTCATCCAAGATAACTCCTCCTTGTTGTGGATTGGTGTGGTGCTAGTATTTGGCTTGACTTGTGCGTTGCTTTTTTGAAGATTGCATGATCCAGCTCCAAGGCTTCTGTAACTAGCACCCTCGGGTTCCAAATTTTCCACCTGCAATCTGTTAGTGTATAACGTTCCTCTGAGAAAATACCTGTGCCTAAATTCAGAAAAATCAAATAGGTATAATATAATGATCATTGAGAATTGGGCGATTTTAAAATGACACCTTCGTGGGTACAAAGCAATCGGATTATGAAACGGTTTGAATCAGCAAAGGATTCCAAGTTATTGTGGACACATGCGAACTCTCAGACCACGATTCGTGTCATCATAATGAAGTCTGGATGACAGGCGCATATCAAGGCATGATAATTTTGGCGCTATGGGAATATCCTTATTCCCGTAGCGCTATTAATGACTTAGCAAAATTTGAATTTATGAAGTTCAAAAAGGCATATAAGGTGACACCTCATTTAAAACCATGTCTTTCAATTTCAAACTTGAATAAAATATTCAAAAACTGAAATGCAAACCATAAGACACTAAAAAAAAATATTTAAATCAATTGGAAACATAAATTGAAGTTTAGGTAAGAAAGGTTTAGAATACGGGTTTCTCACTAAACCAAGACCAAATTAGAGACTAACACCAGGTAAGCATGTCTGGTGAAAATTAGGGTTATAATAGATACCCCCTAATGTGTGAGGTTAGAAGAGAATTTGATGGTCGAAATACATTGACAATCTTCACCGATGTGCCAAACAAGTGAGCCCAGAGACCAAAAATTGGGAGGTTCTGTCTGTAAAATAATAATTGTCTCACCGAGGCGGGCATACCCATGCTCGGGATAAAAGAAAATCATGGCTACCAATCAAATACACTGTATATCCATGTCATATAACGATATAAAGTGTATCCGCGATCAATACACAACGGAGATACATATCAAAATCAAAAAGATATATGTGTAGAGTATCCATCTTCTAGAAGCTGATAAGGGTTGATGGCCGGAGATGAGGTCTTCAGAGCTCGAGCAACAACTTCAAAATCTTCAAAACTTGGGTAGGAGTGTAATATGAGTGTACGAATTCACTACCCAGAGGTCTTCGATGACTCGTCAGTCATGGACTAGAGAATCTTGATTATCAGACTGAAGGCTTGATTGATTTCGAACAAATACTTGATTGGACTTTCGGGATGGACGGGAATGAGGGCAAGAGACAAACTGCAGAGGGGCCGACTCAAGCTTGGTAAAAACTTCCCTTGGAAAATAGCACAACAATTGATAATACTCAGGCAACATGGCATTAACATAAGTTTACGAGGCAGGAGGCAACGCAAACTCTCCATATGTTTGGAAGAATAACCAAACGGAGGAGGACACAACTCTATGTAGCGAGAAAAAATTCCTAAGGTCATATTAAATCCTAGAGTTTGACGAACAAACTGACAGATGTGATTTATCCAAGGGTGACTCATTATGCTTCCAATGCAAAGAAAATACTTTTCCCTTCCTCTTTTGGGGGTATATTTGATTTTTTTTGTCTTTTTTCAATAATTTTGGAAAAAAGAATAAAAGAATGTTAAATTACAAAGGAGGAATGAGTGTCACAAACATACTAGTTTGAGGCGCAAGGAAAAGAATGATGTTCAAAGAAAGGACACTCAGGAAAAATCCCTCCTGGGACCAAAGGTGTCAAGACGCAGGGCAAAGTGCTACAGGGCTTGCATATAAGGCATGCTTCAGATGGTTCAGATGAGAGCAACATGGAGCTAGAATTAGGCCAAAGACGTGGGTATGCAAATGCGATTAATAAAACACACAATGGTAATGTCCTTCGATGTAAGTTTAACGAGCCTAGAGAAGGTAAGCTTGATGGTTTTTCATATTTAGAGAGTCTGAAAAATGTAAAAGGAGACTCCACTGGGGTACCATTTTCAAAGGTAGTCTAGTCGGTCCGAAAAAGGGGTAAATTAGCACTGAAAAGGCGTCTATTCAAAACCATTTTAACGAGTGTGATAAAGACAAGATCACTCGGCCATTTTTTCATTTTTAAGGAGTCTGAAAAAAGCTTAACTATGGACTCCGTCAGGAATGTTCTTCTGGACCATTTTAACGAGTGTGAAAGAATAAGGTCACTCGACGATCTTTTCAATTTTAGAGAGTCTGAAAAGAGCTTAACTATGGACTCCGTGGGGGTTCCTTTTTGATAAATTTAGTCCGTCAAGCCCGAAAAAGGGGTAAAATTATACCTGAGGGTACTCTTCTAGAGAAATGAAGTTCCTTAGAGTATACCTTTGTTTGTACAGTTGACCGTCCAGACCGAAAAAGGGATAAACTATCGTCGGATAGATGTGTCTTCAAATTTCAGTTTAATGAGCATGAAAGGCCACAAGATCGCTCGGAAATCTTTTCATGTTTTAAGGGTCTAAAAAAGGCTTAAAATAAGACCCATGTAAGGAATGTTCTTCTGGACCAATTTAACGAGTATGAAGAAACAAGGTCACTCGACAATCTTTTCATCTTTAGGGAGTCTGAAATTGGCTTAAAGAAAACTCCATGGCGGCTACAACTCATGTATGAAACTAGTTTAGGTAGAGCCCACTGCTAGGCTTAGACCAAGAGTCTCTTCGATAATAAACTTGGGAAGTCTCCCAAAAGGGAAGAAAACACAAACCACGGTGTAAGTCCTCCTACGGGATAGAAACCATAGTCATGGCTTCAAGGATAGCCTCATATGAAGGAAATACAAAATCTGAGAAATCACGCAAACGAGGGTCAACAATCCCAAAGGGTGAAGTAAACTGACCATACTCCATATGATGATGGAGGTTCTGATCAGGACTGGTAGAGTCTATCAGCAAAGAATCATGATCATGAGGGCTTGAGGATCTACTAACAATGAGATTAGACTCAGAAGGATACTCAAGCCTACTTGGACCAAGAGGGGGAAACAAGGGCTCCCATGCCCCCATTGGATAAACCAATGGATCAATTTTTGAGACCAAGTCTCGAGAGGTAACACACGATTGCACCAGTTCCTGCTTAGAAGAAATTGAACACCGAGGATAAGACACCACATAATTAACCTGTGGTGAGGTAGAGTCTACACGAATGCTAGGAACATATAAAGGGGTAGTCTGAAATAATGTCAAATTAGGATGGCGATTATTAGATGCCAGCTGGTCGATAGTGACAATGCTTCCATTGTGAGGGAAATGCATCACATGAAAGAGCATAGACACCACAACATTCATAACATATACATAATCACGCCCGAGAAGCATATTGAAATCTAACGGGCCTTGCACCACTATAACATCAACATAGACAATCTTCCCACCTAACAAGATAGGAAACTAAGGAAGAACCCCCAAATATTCACTAGGATGTCTATCAAAATCCAACAACTCATGTGAAGAAGACACAATCTTGCGAGAACCCAAGACTTTCCAAACTGAGGAGGATAAAATACTTGTAGAGGCTCCTTCATCCACTATACATCGATAAATGTTTGTTGAACTAACTTCAACCCTTATTTGAAAGGGTGCGGAGGAATGAAGATGAGGCTCAAAAAGGTCATTCCAATCAAAGCAAACCATCCTAGGGCTTGGAGGGGGTGTGCTTGGAGGGAGCGAAATGCCCCCTTTTTCTGAAAGTACTGAATTGGAAACGCTAAAAACATAGTCAATAGACACTTCACTCCCCAAGAGAGGAGTGGTATCAGTCGAAGACTATGTCGGTGTGACCACTTTCTCAACCAATGGCTGAAAAGGCTGCGGGACTACATGGTCTAAAGGCACCTCAACCCCCAAAAGAGGAGTGGGATCAACCGATGATTGCATCGGCATGATCACTTTCGCAACCAATGGATGAATAGGCTATGAGACTACATTGTCTAAAAGAAATACACCCCCCAAGAGAGGAGTGGGATCAACCAATGACTGCATCAACATGACCACTTTCTTAGCCAATGGATGAATAGGCTGAGAGACTACATGGTCTAAAGGCACCTCACCCCGCAAAAGAGGAGTGGGATCAACCAATGACTGCATTGGCATGATCACTTTCTCAACCAATGTTACATAGGTTGAGAGACTACATAGTCTAAAGGCACCTCACCCCCCAAAAGAGGAGTGGGATCAACCAATGACTGCATCAGCATGACCACTTTCTCAACCAATGGTTGAATAGACTATGAGGAAACCACAGAAGACCCAGAATCAGAAGATCTTGTAGACAAGGACCACAATCTTCGTACCTATGGAAGGCCAGGGCACAAATGAGTAAGGTGATATCCCTTGCAAAGATTACAAGGGAACTTAGGTTTACATCCTATCTGTCTAGGTTTCTCAATAGAATCGATGCCCCCAGCATGACTATTAGTGGCTGGTTGCACATCTCCAACATGACTTGCAGAGGCTAGTGATGGGTCAATAACTTGACTTGCAGAGGCTACAGACCTATTACCAGTATGACTAGCAGTGACTGGACTCTTTCCCCCAGCATGAATTGCAGAGGGTGGGTGTGTGCCCCCAACATGACTCACAAAGGTTGGGTGTTGGTCTTCAATGTGACTTGTAAAGGTTGTTGACCTATCTCCAACATGAATCGCAAAGGTTGGTGATTTGTTCTTCATATTCTTCCTCTTTCTTTTTCATTTAGACTTGTGGTTACTAGTAACTGTACTTTCATCAGAAGCAGGAGAAGGAGGAGTAGAAGACTTTGCTGATGAAGAAACATCAACAGAGTTCCCATGACATAAAGTTCTTACCTCATAAGCATCAAGAGCATTTGGTACATTTGAAATGGTACCCAACCAAACCGATAATCCCACATTCAACCCATGAATGTACAAAGTGGCCATCAAAGGGGCACCAATGTTTCTGAAGAAAGGAAAAGCACAAGAATCCCCTTGCAAAGGGGCTCCTTGGTTGGTATCATCAAGAACTTTAGCCATGAATATCTTATGCAGAGTTTCTCCCCTTGCAAGATCGTTCAAATCCATAAAAGTCTCACACATTGACTCTGAAGAACCAGTGTTATCAAAAAAACACCTATAAAGAGGTGGCTCCTCGTTTCTAAGAGGAAGACTAAAAGGTCCTCTCAACCGGCGAAGTGGACAGTCTACCACCCTAGTTCGGGGACCCAAAGCCACAACTAACTAACTCACTATGGAAAACTAGGGAGCACAGAGCACACACTAAAAGTTCCTAAAGGCAAATCAAGAAAATGACTAACTAGTTGGAAGAACAGTTACACCAACCAACACTAGAGAAACTTACCGGTGCAAGTGCAACTCGAATACGGAAGCACCCTCCAGGTATACTCTGCAAAACATGGCCCGATGTCTTCCCTAGGTACTGCGGTATACCCCCACGGTCACCTGTGTAAATCCCTAAAATAAAGGAAACTAGGTTTCCATCTTATGAACAATCACCAGGCGGGTATAGTCGACAGTCGGATGGACCGCAATGAGCAGGGTATCAAGCCCGAAACCTATCAAGGGTATCAAAAGAAAGTGTTCTGGAAGACAACTGAGGACCTTGAATGGATTCGAGACCCATAAAGCTCCATGGAAAATGCGATCAACGGAATCCCAAGACAAGTCCTCTATATGCGTTCCCCACTATTCTTGGTTGGGCTTTGGAGGGGTTATCTCCACTACCTTTCCGCAGGGGACCTCATTTTTAGCCCCTGTGTTAGAGGGG